>CAUYSK010059172.1:0-17089 GCA_963575035.1 Avahi laniger | reverse complement strand
GATGCATGGGGTCCCTCAGCAGAGTGAATGGCTTGGTGAATAGAAAAACGAGGGCCTCATTCAGCCCCCACATGCAACTGTTAACCTGTGCAATAATACATGGCAAAATTGCTTATATAGAACCTACTACATTCCCACTTAAAAAAACTATCCCAGCCTGGCACAATGGCTCAGGCCTGTAACCCCAGCTGCTTGGGAGGCTGAGGCAGGAGGATCACTTGAGGCCAGAAGTTTGAAACCAGCTTAGACAACATAGTGAGAATCCATCTCTAAAAAAAAAAAAAAAAAATATTTAAAATATTTTCCAGGTATTGTGGCATACTTGTAGTCCCATGCTACTTGGGAAGCTGAAGATGGAGGATAACTTGAGGCCAGGAGTTTGAGGCTGCAGTGAGCTGTGATTGTATGACTATACGCCAGCCTAGGTGACAGAGGAAGACTCTGCCTTAAAAAAAAAGAGAGAAAGAAAGTAAAGAAAAAATTTAAAAAAAAAAAAGAAAAACCTGTCCAAGGACATTTTACTTGATTTTTCCTCTGTGCTCAGCAACATTCATTATTTTCCTCAAGATACCTCCTTGTTCTTATTTATAGCCAGAAAATCAGTTAGTCAATGTCCAGTGTTGAGTTCTTTCCAAATTCTCCCTCCCCAGGGTCCACAGACGCATTCATGTAGAAAAGTCTGCAGCTGAAGTGTGCGGTGGCCAATAATCACATTATTAAGGACACTTTTTCTTTATTGATGTTCCCAATCAGCTCCAGTTCTGCCACTGCTCTCCAGACCTTAGGGACAATTTTGTGATGTTGGTTATGTTTTGAAAACAACAATTTTTTTCTCAATTTGAGTAGGTAGCTTATAATTAGAAATAGGCAGTTTAAACACAGTTATGCTAGAAACAGGAATTTTATATATTTATACATATATATATGCATATATAAAATTTCCCAGTTGGTAGTTAAGGAAAAAAAAGAGTAAAGGTAGTTATAGACACTATTGAATTTCCTTGAGAGGACACAAGGCATCAAATATTTAAAAAAAATTTTTAACGTTTGTGCTTTTACTTTGTGTGAAAATGTTGCATATATATGTTTGGTAATTTCTTCAGGGATTTTAAAGAAGAAATTTTCTATTTTAACGTATCTTGGTGACAGTGATCTGGTAAGAATCCACTGCGGAATTTAGCAAAGATTCCGTCAATGAACAAAGAAGGCAGAGAGAGCTACAGAGCTCCCCAGTTCCAGATAATATGGCCACTCTCCTAGCTCCCTTCACTGTCTCTGCCTCACCATTTGCCAGAACAAAAAGGGGACTCCCAAACCGTGAGTCACCCTGCTTGGATTGCATCTCTCCCTTTCCTGCACATGCACAGTCCAGCCTTGAGAGTGTGATTCATTCTTTATGTCACATACCCCTGTTTACATCAGTCAGCACGAGAAGCTGAGAACTCCAAGTCATCCCTCATTCCCCTCATTTTAATATTCTTTGCCCCAACCCCTCCCTGCAGGACCTATCCTCTTCACCATAAATATATTTGGCATTTTACTTATTTATTCGTTTTTGTCTTTTTCCCAATTAGAGTATAAACTGGAAGTTCTGTCTGTTTTGCTCACTGCTGTCTCCCAGCGCCTGCATCCATGGCAGGCGTAGTTATTCCCGTAATTATTTGTTGGGTGAGTGAATGAAAAAAACTTCATAAAAATAGCGTTTGAAATTGACATGAGCTTAGAGGTGTTCTATGAGAAATCACAGAGGCCAGACATGAACTGCAAGATTGTGGGCCTGAGATGTCTGTGGGGTCAGGTGTGGTGGTGCATGCTGGGAGAGGCAGTACCAGATAACAGGCACGAAGACTAGGAGTTCTCTTACTGCAGAAATTGATCTGGTATTGTGAGTGGCCATCTTATCAGTGAGACATTTACTATAGGCAAAATATTGTTTAAAAACAACAACAATAGAAATCTTCAAAGTTCTTGAATTGCAGCTGCTATCTATGCAGTTCTTTCCAGCAAGGAAAATTTGTAAGTGCTTTTTCAGGTCAACATTTGTTTTCATGGAAGCTAACGTAGTATGAACAAAATGCAAAACTAATAGAAGGTCCCGGCATATAGATCGTGCTCAACGGAAGCTTGGGTAATCAGAGATATTAATGTGTAGGCACAATTAAGCAAAATCTATCTTCCATTTCAACTTTGCAGAGCTGCTTTTTCCTCTCCGGAAACATGGATCTGCTCTCTTGGTCTCCCAACAGACTGCTCTGTGTACTACACATCCTGACAGGTTCTTTCCCATACAACCTAACTTCTCCCTTTCCTCTCTTCTCTCCCAATATAATTACATGACTTTTAGACCCGTTAATGCAGAACCATGCTTTTTCTTCAAGAGTGGCAATACTGGCTTAATCTGACAAAAGAATTCCAGCAAATTCCTTGCTTGATAAAACATGGTGTTCAAGAATGACAATGACTAAAACAAGTTAAAATGATCAGGTTTTTAAAGACCTCCTAAGAAATGATACTGATATCAGAAATGTCAAGCAGTGTGGGAAGATAACGATGTAAATATTTATTTAAGAGTGATTGGATTTTTTGAGTTAAGAATTTAAAATTCAGCCAAAATGGCTAAAGGAGTGTTTAGATACAGAGGCCATTTTTTCCAAGAGAAAGGTACATAATCCTTTCATTTCCAGTAAGAAATTTGTGGAGGACAGCTAGGCATCCTTGTATATACTATAATGCAGTATTATTTTCATATATTCTTTCTCAGTATGAGAAATTTCAAGTTTAAATGTTGGATCTTTCCATATTCTTACAAATCAGGAATAGATTGAGCATATGTCAGATTCCCTAAGATGCATGTTTTGTGATTTCTATGATGTGGAAAGAATCAGTGCATGGAAGACACTCTTAGATAGCCAACTGAGAATGTCAGTTTAGATATAATTTTCCATAGTTCTTGTTATTTGGAGATGGTAGACTGAATATCATTATTTAGGGAAATTACATGGATTCACAGTCCACTTCTGCAGCATGAAGGAATTGTGGCACAAAATTCATTTATTAGAACTGTGGCACTTTGGTTGTACTCCCCTCTGTGCAGCAGATGAAAAAAGTAGAAATATATTTTATTTCATGTTATTTCAGAGAAAATCAGTAAATTTTTTCATCAAAATTTGATTTTATTAATAGATCATTTAAAAATGTTTCAGAATGCCTAACATATTCTAGATACAAAGAGTGTCCCTTATGTCAAAATTTCCTAGGTGACAACTACGGTTCATAAATGGAAAATGTAAGGGAAAAGATAGCAGGTAGAGTGAAGAGAAGATAAAAGAATAAAGTGTTTTGTGTAACTTTTAAGCGTTAGGTACATTCTCAAATATTCTCTGAATCTTCACAGTGTGACTATGTGGGGTAGGTTTGCTTAGCACTCCCAGGATTCCTGCCCCTCATTTAGGAGGTGATGTCCCCTCTTAAGTTGCCAACCTCCCTGACTTTTCTTCCCTCCCTCTCAATCAGTCCATTACACAAAGGTTTATGAGAACAAAACTGGACTCCAGAAAACTTAGGATTTCCTCTGTTCAAAGAAAAATACTTATTTTAAAAATGTGATGATTACTTTTTATAATTTATCTTTCAGTTGGTCTAAAAACATTAACAGAAAGGAAATCCATTCACCCAGAAACTCTTATGAGAGCTCTAAATATGAAGACTTGACTGTTATAAGTTTCCCCAAACTCTTATCATTTTCACTAAAACCTGCCTCACTGGAGGAAAAGTGGCAAGTTATACCTAAGAGCCCATAATTATTATGTAATTTTTCCTTAATTAAAAAGAATTGTACAGTCCCCACAGGAATGGAACTATGAGTTAAATATGTAATGATAGTTGCTACTCATGTTTTATGAAATTTTATGAAATTTATTTTGTAGGGAATAAAGATATTTTAACAGACATTTGACACAGTTTAGCTAATATTTCCAAGATTTTGTCTAAATTGATGGGCAAAAAATATTCAAGATGAAAATTGCCACTTCGGTGAATCCTGTTATGCCCAATAACATTGTAATGTAAAGCAAACCACACCAATATCCTTATTACATTTAAGTTTATTACTTCGTTGTTAATTGGATTGAGGGTGTACATTTCCAACTTTGGGTCTAAATCACTGATTCTTGTGTCACTTCCTGTAATTCTAATTTAGTTACCATTATTTTAAAAAATTGTTGCAGATGATAGTGATGCAAAATCAAGTTCAATGGAAGAGTAGCAAGATGACAGGTGACACAGTATGTTCCAGGCTAACATAAAATCAGAATTAAGATAGCTAAAGCAAGGAGACCAGACTGAATGAAGCAGGGACAGCCCCCAGTAGAGGTAATGTCTGAACAGCTGGAGAGGGAAGTTGCCAAGATCAGCTCTGGGAATTAAAGGAAACGAGAAGACTCAGCTTACTAACCTTGAGGAGTATAAGAAAATATTGCAGAATAGGGAGGATGTATTTTACCATGCCTGACCCAGAACAGATGCCCAATGCATATTTGGTGATTAAATATATAAGTGGGCCAAATTATGGAGGAGTTTAAGAGCCAAACAAAATAATTTGTATTTCTTATTCCCTGTGTATGTTCAATGCCTAGCATATATTATGGGTTCCATAAATATTTGTTTAAATGTTGATTGACTAATGTACCTTGCATACACTATGTACTGATTAACTGGTTGATATTATTCTAATTATGATTATCATTAGTTGAATACCTTTATTTTTCAGATGGAAAAATTCAGTGGTTTGTTGTTACAATTACTATTCTAATCTGACTGAATAGTATGGAAAAACCGTATTGTTTAATGATATTCTATAGTGTTCCAAGGAGAAATTTTATAGATAATCTAGTATGATATTGCCAGCTAGAGAGTTAGAGCTTCTATAATAAAAAATCCTTCTTTTGAAACATGAAAACAATAAGTCTGAGAGGATTAAGCAATATAACCATTCATTCATCCATTTATTCACTCATTCATTTATTCAGTTAAGAATATCTGCTATGGACTAGGCACTGTTCTCTTTAAACTAAGCATGTAAAAGTTTCCACCCTTACAGGGCTTCATTCTAATTGGGGGAGAAGAAAATAAGCACAAATGTATAGTAATTTATAGTATGGCAAACAGTGAGGAGAAGAAAGAGCATGGAAGTGAGGTAGAAAGTATAGGGGTAGGGGGTAAGAAATTCTAGTTTCAGGAATGATGGCTTAGAAAGGCCTTGCTGAGAAGGGGAACATCTGAGTTAAAACCTAAAAAATGGGATGGATAAAATTCATCTATGAATCCATCTGTTTTGGGGCTTTTTCTTTTGTTGGAGATTTCATATTGTTGCTTCAATCTTGCTGCTTGCTATTGGTCTGTTCAGGAGTTATATTTCTTCCTGATTGAGTCTTGGGAGATTGTACATTTCCAGGAATTCGTCATTTCCTCTACATTTTTGAGTTTATGTGTATAGAGATTTTCATAGTATTCACAGATGGTATTTTATATTTCTGTGGTATCAGTTGTAATGTCACCTTTTTCACTTTTGATTGAGCTTATTTGGGTCCTTTCTCTTCTATTCCTGGTTAATCTAGTACAAGGTCTATCAATTTTGTTTATCTTTTTGAAGAACCAACTTTTTGTTTTGTTAATCTTCTGTATTATTTTCTTGTTTTTGATTTCATTTAGTTCTACTCTGACATTAGTGATTTCTTCTGCTGGCTTTGAGTTTGGTTTGCTCTTCCTTTTCTAGTTCCTTGACACGTGTCATTAGATTGTTAATTTGTGATCTTTCTGTATTTTTGATGTAGGCAATTAAGGTTATAAATTTACCCCTTAGGACTGCTTTTGTTGAATTCCATAGATTTTGATAGCTTGTGTCCCCTTTGTCACTCAGTTTGAGGAATCTTTTCATTCCCATCTTAATTTCATCACTGATCCAATAATTATTCAGTGGTAGGTTGTTTAATTTCCATAGCTTTGTGTAGAATTGAGTGTTTCTCTTAGAATCTCTCTAGTTTTACTCCACTGTGATCTGAGAAGATACATAGTATAATTTTTATTTTTTTGAATTTGTTGAGCCATGTTGTATGCACTAAAATATGATCAATCTTGAAGAATTTTCCATGTGCTGATGAGAAGAATGTATATTCAGTAATTTTTTGGCTAAAATGTTCTGTGAATGTCTGTTAGGCCCATTTGTTCTAAAGCCCCACTTAAGTCCTGTGTTTCTTTATCTATTTTCTTCTTGGGTTTTCTTTATTTTCTGTCCAATTCTATCAGTAGGGTGTTGAAGTCTCCAGTGATTATGATGCTGCGGTTTATCTCTTTGCTTAGATCTAGTAGGGTTTGCTTTATGAAGCTGGGTGCTCCGGTATCAGGTACATAAATATTTAGGATTGTTATGTTTTGTTCAATTACTCCCTCTACCATTACATAATGACCATCTTTGTCTTTCTTTACTATTGTTGATTTAAAGTCAATTTTATTTGTTATGAGGATGATTACACCTGCTTTCTCTTGGTTTCCATTTGCATGGAATGTTTTTTCTATCCCCTAACTTGAGTCTGTTTGAATCATTCTGGGTTAGATGTGTTTCCTGGAGACAGCAGATACTTGGCTTGTACTTTTTTATACATTCAGTCAGCCGATGTCACTTGAGTGAGGAATTCAAACCATTCACATTGATAGATAGAATTGACATGTGGGATGTTGTTCTGTTCATCCTATTGGGCATACCTTATTACTTTGTTTTACCTACTTCCTGCAGAGCAGGTCTGGTCTTCACAAATTTCCTCAGTGTTTGTTTGTCTGGAAAGTCTTTATTTCTTCTTAATTTATGAAACTTAGTTTTGCAGGATACAAAATTCTAGACTGGCAGTTCTGTTTAAGAATGCTGAAGATGGGTCCCCAGTCCCTTCTGGCTTGTAAGGTCTCCATTGAGAAGTCTGTAATTAGTCTGATGGGTTTTCATTTGTAAGTTACTTGATGTTTTCCCCTTACAGCTTGTGGGAGTTCCTCCTTCATGTTGACTTTGGACAGTCTAATGACTATGGGTCTTGATGATTGCCTCTTTATGATGAATCTCCCAGGTGTTCGTTGAACTTCTTGTACCTAGTTGTCTAAATCTCAAACAGGAAATTTTTCATCAATTATTCCCTCAAATATGTTTTCCAGCCTTTGTGAGTTTTCTTCTTCACCCTCAGGGATGCCTATGATTCTTATATTTGGCCATTTTACATAATCCCGTATTTCCTGAAGTCTTTGCTCATTCCTCTTAATTCTCTGTTCTTTACTTTTGACTGACTGAATTAACTCAAAAGAGTTGCCTTCAAGCTCTAAGATTCTGGTCTAGCCTATTCTTAAAACTTTCTGCTGTGTTTTATATTTCCTTAAATGAATTTTTCTTTTCCAAAAGTTCTATCTGGATGTTTTTTAACATGTCGATCTCTTTAGTGAATTTTTTTCTGGTTTCCTTGAGTTGGTTTTCCATTGTCTCTTGGATTTCATTGAGGTTCCTTACAATCCATATTTGGAATTCTTTGTCTGTCATTTCAATATTTTTGGTATCCATTGCTAGAGAGCTGGTGTTTATCAGACCTACAAAGAAGAGTTGGCACCAATACTGTAGAAATTATTCCATAACACCAAGAGAGAGGGATTCCTCCCCAACTCATTCTACAAAGCCAGTATCACCTTGATACAAAAGCCAGGAAAGGACACAACAGAAAAGAAAACTATAAACCAATACCCCTTATGAATATAGAGGCAAAAATCCTCAATAAAATACTAGAAAACTGAATTCAACAGCACATCAAAAAAAAAAAAAAATCTACCATGACCATGTGGGCTTCATCCCAGGGATGCAAGGATGGTTCAACATATGTAAGTTAATAAATGTGATTCACCATGTAAACAACAGCAAAATCAAAGACCATATGATCATCTCAATAGATGCAGAAAAAGCAATTAACAAAATCCAGCACCATATCATGATAAAAACCCTCAACAAACTAGGCATAGAAGGAATATATCTCAAAATTATAAAAGCCATATATGACAAATACACAGACAGCATCATACAGAATGATAAAAATTTGAAAGTATTCCCATTAAGAGCTGGAACAAGACAAGGATGCCCACTGTCACCACTTCTATTCAACATAGTGGTGGAAGTCCTAGCCAGAGCAATCAGACAAGAGAAAGAAGTAAAGGGTATCCAAATCAGGAAAGAGGAGGCCAGACTATTGCCATTTGCTAGTGATATGATCTTATATTTAGAAAACCCTTAAGACTCCACTGAGAGACTCCTAGAATTGATAAATAAATTCAGCGAAGTCTCAGGTCACAAAATCAATGTACATAAATCAGTAGCATTCCTATACACTAATAACAGTCAAGCTGAGAGTCAAATCAAAGACTTACTATAATTTTTAGTAGCTACTAGGAAAATAAAATACTTAGGAATATACTTTAACAAGCAGGTGAAAGATCTCTACAAAGAGAATTATAAAACACTGAAGGAAGAAATCTCATTTGATACAAATTGAAAAACATATCGTACTCATGGATTGGTAGAATCAACATTGTTAAAATGTCCTTAGTGATTTACAGATTTATAGATTTACCCAAAATGATTTACAGATTCAATGTGATCCCCATCAAAATACCAATGTCATATTTCAGAGATCTAGAAAAGATAATTCTATGCTTCATTTGGAACCAGAAAAGAGGATGAATAGCCAAAGCAATCTTAAGCAAAAGGAACAAATCTGGAGGCATCACATTACCAGACTTCAAACTGTACTACAGAGCTATAGTAACCAAATAGCACGGTATTGACACAAAAATAGAGATATAGACCAATGGAACAAAAATGGAAAACCAAGACATAAAACCATCCACATACAGCCAACTAATCTTTGACAAAGGAGACAACAATATACACTGGGGAAAATAATTCCTATTCAATAAATGGTATTGGGAAAACTGGATAGCCACATGTAGAAGAATGAAACAGGATTCCTATCATTATTCTTAAAAATTAATTCAAGATGGATAAAAGACTTAAATATAAGGCATGAAACCAGAAGAACTCTAGAAGAAAATATTGAAAAAACTCTTCTAGATATCAGTTTAGACAAAGTATTCATGAATAAAACCCCAATGGCAATTATAGCAACAACAAAAATAGTGACTTGATTAAATTAAAATGCTTCTGCACAGCCAAATAAATAAACAGAACAAATAGGCAACTTACAGAATGGAAGAAAAATCAAGTAGGTAAGAGGGGGGAAGAAGGGATTGGTAAATTCACACCTAATGGATACAATAACTTTGACGCAAACTGTACAAAAATAATTTATGTAATAAAAACATTTATAGACCAATAATATTCTGAAATTTTAAAAAAGGAAAAAAAAGATACAGACATAGAATAGCATACAGATATCATGAATATAAAATAATTATTAGAAGTTAACAAAAAAAAGAATGGGAGAAAATATTCACAAGCTATATATATGATAAAGGGTTAACAACCAGAATCTACAAAGGATTCAAGCAAATCAGCAAGAAAAAAAAAAAAATCAAACAACCCCATTAAAAAATGGGCAAAAGACATGAAGAGAAGCTTTCAGAAGAAGATAGACAAATGGCCAATAAACATATGAAAAAATGTTCAATGTCACTAACCATCAGGGAAATGCAAACTGAAACCATAATGAGATATCACTTTACCCCAGTTAGAATGGCTTTTATTAAAAATTCCAAAAAAAATAGATGTTGACATGGGTACAGATAGAAAGGAATGCTTATACACTGTTGGTGGGACTGCAAATTAGTACAACCTCTGTGGAAACAATCTGGAAATTCCTCAAAGAATTAAAAGTAGACCTACCATTCAATTCTACAATCCCATTACTGAGTATTTACTCAAAGGAAAAGAAGTCATTTTATCAAAATGATACCTGCACCTGAATGTTTATTTCAGCACAATTCACAGTTGTAAAGATGTGTAATCAACCAAAATGCCCATCGATTCATCAGTAGATTAATAAAATGTGATATATGTATACCATGGAATATCACTCAGCCATGAGGAAGGATGACTTAATGCCTTTTGCAACAATCTGGACGGAACTATAGATCATTATCCTAAGTGAAGTATCTAAAGAATGGAAAAACAAACACCACATATACTCGCCATTAAATTGGAACTAACCGATGAGCACACATGTGCATGGAGGGAAGTATGACTCAATGAAAATCAAATGGGGGGGAGGAGAGAGGAGGGGATGGGCAAAACCCTACCTAATGGGTACAGTGAACGCTATCTGAGTGATGGACATTCTTATATCCCTGACTCAAGCATAACAAAAGTGATCCATGTAACCTAAAACATTTGTACTCCCACAACACTTTAAAATTAAAAAAAATGGTGGGCGTGATGGAGCAAGCCATGAAATTATCTGTGAGGAAAGTATTTCAGGCAGAGGAAACAGCTGCTCACGGCAAGGCTAAGAGGGAACAGTGTGCCTGGAATGTTCTAGGAGCATCGAGGAGGCCACTATGTCCAGATTGAATATTAGAAGAGTGGTAGGAAATCTGCTCAGAGAAGTTAATGGAGGACCTTGTAGGTTATAGGAAGAATTTTGGCTTTTACCCTGGCTGATATGGAAGCCACCAGGGGTTTTGAATAGAGGAGAGTGAAGGCTCTGACTTGGTCATGGTCTGGGCAGCCACTCACCTCTCCATGAAACTGTCCACAATTTTATTAACTAGCATTTATTGGTCCCTTGTGGGTTCTTGCAGTATTTCTTTCTATTAGATTACCACCCTTCCTTTGTTTTTGATAACAGTAGGTATACTTTCCTTGGGTTACAAATATCTTGAAGGTACCTTGCTTATATTTATATGTCCAGTGACATCCAGTATACTCTCTGCACATAGTAGATGAAGGAGCTCAGGAAATTTTATCCCAAAATATGACTCCTTGGTATAAAGAGTATTTTGAATTAAAAGCCCTTAGAGATCAACAGGTGTTAGAAGGGGCTTTCCTTCTGTTTTCAAAAAAATTTCATTTTCATGAAGTTTCCCTTTACCTCCACATAGGCAATTACCAAATATTTGTTGTCTTTATGTAACTTTTCAACTTTGTTTATGGTGAATCTAATTATGAAGTGTCACCCAAGTGCAGAACTAGTGATAATGACTATAATTTGTTGATATGATTGAATAAAACTTGTGCATCATTTATTTTAAAAATTTTACCTGTATTGTTTGCTTTTTTAAAGCAATAAATTGATATGTTCTTCCACAGATAGCCATGAACACTCAATCAACTATCTCACAGGCCAGGTTTCATTTATAGGCATTTGAAACAACCTTGCAATTCCTCTGGAGTTCATTCTGTGAACTATATTACAGAAATTAGTCCTGTGAGTGTGATTTGAAGGTATTGAAAGGCCTCACTTGCCCTAAAATATTTCCACTATAAAAACTGCTTCCCCCCGCCCCTACTCAGACCCTTCAACATTCAGTCTCTACCCCTGGAGCAAATCCTTTCTTCCTTAACAAAGGAAAGCATGCTGCTCTTAGAAAGCTTCTACAGAATGCACAACTGGTCTTAAGCAATTGGAATCACTTAGAGCATAGCCTAGAGAGGACTTCATTAACAACTATACTTCACTTGCACCTCTCTTAACCAGCTGAAGACATGACCATTATTTTATATATTATTATTTATTTATTTATGCAAAATTCTCTGACTCTGTAGTCTCCTATTGACATAGGGAGTATCCCATTTCTGCATGAATATCTATTGTATAAAATGATTTAATCAGCTTTGATGATTTGGAAAAATAGGACTTTACCCAGAGACTGACTCTTCTGATTTGAAAGTAAATGTCTTAACCTCCCTCCACATGACATTTATTTTCCATAAATGGTGTTGGCTTTGCCTTGGCATTCTTTTAGCAGCAGGAGACCATTATCCTGTGAGAATGTTCTCTCCCCTTTCACATTATCTCTTAATTATTGCCCTCTTTTCTATAGGCAATGCCCTTAGGAATTTTCATGTAATTTCCCCCCTCCATTCCTCCTCTGACTTGTCTTGCCATGGGAGAGGATTTAGGTGTTAACCCCAGAAAGTCCAGAATAATGAATCTTGTAGACAGTTGGCTCAGTATCCAAGGAATCCTTTGAGAGGGGGCTGAGATACTGTGAGCAACGTGCGAGGCAAATGCTTGGGAACTAAAAAATTTGCATTGAAGCCTCCCAGGGAAAGGAGAGGATGACAATGGAAATCTGGAGGCTGGCAGGAGGAGGATGGAAGATTTAGTTTTTCCCACATGCTAGTCTCTCAAGACCATCCATTTTATTTATTTATTTTGAAGAAAAGGTTTCATCCCTCCCACTAACAAAAATAGCCCTCACTTTGTAAAACCCATCTCTGCCATTTTGTTGAGTCTGTAGCCAGCTGGGTTAAAACAATGGCTGTAAAAAAACTGAGAACTCCCATGATGCATCTCAACGGCTGTTTGTAAACTTCAAAGCTGACCATTTCAATGCTAACCCTATTAAGCAAGTAATCTCAAACATAAGCACTCAGTTTGAGTCATATAGTGTTTAATTATCTAACATTGTTTGTCTTTAATTTACACTACAATATATATATACAATATATACTGTATGTGTATATATATGTACACACACACTTTTAAAATTCACTTTAGAATACAAGTTTATGTTCAAGCATAAATGCTTCTCTTGTATTATTTATGAATCTAAGGGACCCTGGGTGAAGGTTACTATTTTCTACACAGGCACATACAAAACCTATTAAGAAGAGCTTCCCCAACCCCACCCCCAGTGCATTTGGATGTTAGCTAAACAGATCCCTGGAATTCTGTTAAATTTGCCATCAATATTTATTGACTATAATTGTGATGTCATATAACAAGGAACATTAGCTCTGATTGCGGGCATTTCTGACAACAAAAGAGTAGAGATTTAAGTCTTTTTCCCATTTCTTGGAAAATGCAGGAAAAAAAAATTTCCTGGTGCTTTTTCAACATAGTATAAAGGTCACTGACAATAGCCCACCTATAGCTGCTGATGTGTGACATTTAAACTGAATACAAAGAAAGCATGATAAGCATTAAAAAGAACTAGTTGCTTTCAAGATAATGCTATTTACACAATCATTTCTCCTTGGGAAAAAAAGTAACATTCCAATTTCTTTCTCAGATATTGCTTGAAAGATATGCATATATAGCACCTTTGAGAATGTGAATAAAGAAAAAAAGTGTCTATCACTGATATTTAATCTACCAATTCGTAAATATTATTTAAAAAATATGGCCTGCACTGTGCAAACTAGAAACTGGGGAAATATTCTTTGAATTATATAGTCAGTTGTTATGTTTTAGTGAACAAAATTGAGGTGTTTATGTAACAGGAGCTGTGTGTACATTTTTGCCAAAACTACCAGTTGAAAAGAACGAAGTCATTTAGAAAATTGTTCAATGTTTGCCATACATGTAGGACATTAATAACTGGCTGGACTGATTTGATTTCTGTGAAATAAAATTGTTTAACTACATTTATGAAATTAGCCCCTGTTTTAGCATTATGTTGTCATATTGAATCTGAGTTTGGGTGAGTGGTTAATAGTGTATACTTCTGTAAAAGAAAATAAAATTTCAGAGCTCTCTAAACATATTATGCAAAGAATAAGTTAAGACCTGGAGACTGAATCATGTAGCATGTTTGTGACTTCCGCTTCTTAGATTATAGATTAGCTCTCTTCCTCATGCTACCGAAAGTTTGGCACTTGTCCTGGAGCCTGTATCAGAAGAATGAAAACAAGTGGTTTGAGGAGAAGGAAAGAGAAGTTGATTAATTTGTTGGCAAATGAGGAGGGTGGAGACTACTGTCTGAAAAATGCCATTGTCTTAATAATAAGCAGAAATGCAGAGCTTTTAAAGGGTGGGTTCTCAGCTTCAGGCAATTGCCATTGAACTACATTTGATGATTCTGATTGTCTCATCTTCATCCCATGTCCCATCTCACTGAACACAAACCTATGACCTCCACCCAGCACCTTCCTCCACCAAGTCTGGGCGGAGCCACCTCCGGAGCACAAAGAACAAAAGACATTACCCTGCCCCTCCCAACCACTGGCCTGAGGCAGGGATGCAGGTTTTAGTTCTCAAAAAGGAGTGGAGGATGTTTTAAAGAAACGGAAAATATTTTTGCCGTTTTTTCCAGCCATTCCCTCTGTTACATATTTCCCATTATCAGTATTTCTTTTCCATATCTATGGGAGGAGGGGCGACTACTCTGTTACACTCATTGTTCTTGTTCAGTATATGACTAGGAGACGAGAGACCAGACATCCTCCCCTTTTAATTTTGATCTTTGTTATAGATTAAATGCCTCCTTTATTGTCCTGTACCTAACTCATTTCTTTGGGAATAATATATTTAACATTCCACACTGAAGGTATAGCAGTCATGGGATCATTTGCGCCTGGGCAGGGGAATGGTTGGAGGAGCATGGGACAATTAGTTTGAATGAGGATCCACTTTGTAGCTTCAGAGAAAGAATTAGGAGCAGGATCTTTGCCCTCTAAATCAGTGGTTCTGAAAGTCTCAAAGTTTGCTGCACACTTTGATCGCCTTTTAAACCTCACAATTCCCAGGCCACATCCGAGACTAATTAATAATCATGCATCCAGTCCTCGGGTATTTTCTCAAATTCCCCAAGTGGTTCTAACCTACAGCTAAGTTTGAGAATCACTGCTGCAAATGCATGGGCCTTACACAAAGGAACATTCAGCTTTTTAAGGTGCTATCATTTGAATGTATCTGTCTGACCAAAATGCATACACTGGAACTTGAACTTCAAGGTGGTGGTATTACGACATGGGGCATTTGGGGAAGTGATTAAGTCATTAGGGCTCCATCCTCATGTTTGAATTAGTGCTCCTATAAAATAAATTGAAGGGAGTACTCTACTGCCTTTTGCCTTTCCATCTCCTCTTATGTTCATCTCTTCAATGTTCCGCAGCAAATCTGCTTGTGCCATGATCTTGGACTTCTCAGCCACTGTGAGAAATGAATTTGTATTATTTATAAATTACCCAGTCTGAGATATTTTGTTATTGCAGCACAAATGGACAAAGACATGAAGTGTGGGAAAAGGATAAGCAAGCTCAAATGACACTGCCCATTATCAAAGGACCTACTGGGGAAGAAAAAAGATTCATTCACTAAAGTGAGGAGTGAAGAAGGCTGATTTTTACCCCCCACAGGGAAAGTAAGTGTTGAACCAGTACAAGTGGGAAGGGTGGAGTAGTTTAGGCAGCCCGCTTCATAAGATCAGGATAGGAGTAGTATTTCCATGAGTGATTATTCTAAAATTTCCTAAGGAAGTGAGGCTCTAGGGAACCCTGAGCCTTTTCTTATCTTAGTCTCCTTAATCATTATCAATTATTAATTAATTAATGTTAATTAATTATTAATATTTGTGGCATGACTCCCAGGTCTCAGGTACTGCTGTAGGCATGGGGTTTACAACTGTGAACAGAAAACCATCATCCCCACCCTTGCAGAACTCACATTTCCTTCCCCTCTCCTACTACTTTAAACAATTTCCTACTCTCAGACCACAATCGATGGCAAAAATTTTGTTCTTGTCTACAATTTTTTTTTACTAGTGGACATACCTGTGTAATTTAATGTCACCTATTCTATTCATTATTTTGAGATATCTTTATCTTTTCTGATTTAAATCTCTTCTCTTTAAATTTAATTTGTTCTCATTTGTAAAACTGTCTTTGGAGGATTTAAAACCCATCAAGTGTGTCTTCTCCCCCTTCATCCTTCTATTGTGACATTTCTATAGCTTCCCAAATAGCTACTTGCATCCAATCTGCTTTTGGACAACTGAAACTGAAAGAGCCCAGGAAATTTCACCCTAAAATATGGCACCCAGGTATGCTGATTATTTTAAATTAAAGGCCCTTGAAGGCAAGCAGATACTAGAGGAGGCTCTGCTCTGATATTTCCTTATCTTCCTTTAGATGGGACCCAGTAGAGAGAACACAATTGCCTTTCATCCTCTCCCTGAAATCTCATTATGGCAGAAAAGAAGACTGAGGAATGCTGTTACTAAAAATTCAGCACTTGTCCCCAAGGCCACATCAGAAGAACGAGGACAAGTGGTTTGAAGAGAAGGAGAGGGAAGTTATTAATGTGCCAGCAAATGAGGGGAATGGCAGACTTGTGTCTTAAAGTAACATTTTCCTATTGTTAAGCAGAAATACAGAGCTTTTCTTGTTTGTTTGTTTTGTTTTTTTTTTTTTGAGACAGAGTCTCACTTTGTTGTCCTGGCTAGAGTGAGTGCCATGGTGTCAGCCTAGCTCACAGCAACCTCAAACTCCTGGGCTCAAGCAATCCTACTGTCTCAGCCTCCCGAGTAGCTGGGACTACAGGCATGTGCCACCATGCCCGGCTAATTTTTTCTCTATATATTTTTAGCTGTCCAATTAATTTCTTTCTATTTTTGGTAGAGACAGGGTCTCACTCTTGCTCAGGCTGGTCTCGAACTCCTTAGCTCAGAAGGATCCGCCCGCGTCGGCCTCCCAGAGTACTAGGATTACAGGCATGAGCCACCGTGCTGGCCAATACAGAGCTTTTAAAGGGAAAGTTTTCAGCTTCAGGCTATTGCTGTTTAATTATAGTTGATGGTTCTGATCCATCCCATCTCCTGTGAAGACAATCTAGTGACCTCTGCCAGGACAATTCCATTGAGTCATCTCCTGTGGTACAAAGAACAAAAGACACTGACCTCAGGCAGGAATGCAGGTTTTAATTCTCAAGAAGAGTGCGGGAGGTCTTAAAGAGACAACTTTTAAGACGTTTTACCCCTTTTCAGGCCCATTCCCTCTGTTACAATGCAACCATATGTGGATGTACTTTTTCACAAGATAATGTGTGCCTCTTGAGCTCATTCAAATTCCACAGAGAGTCATTTGCAAGTTAATTTCCATCTCCCAAACAAT
>CAUYSK010059168.1:0-29571 GCA_963575035.1 Avahi laniger | reverse complement strand
TCCTTCTGGTGGTGCACATTGCACTCTTTGTGTATGCATATACCCGTCCCCTCCTCCCTCTTCCTCCCTCCCTCCTCCCCAACATCCAATAGATGTTATTCTTATATGTGCACTTATGTGTTGATCAGTTAATACCAATTTGATGGTGAGTACATGTGGTGCTTGTCTTTCCATTCTTGGAATATTTCACTTAGTAGAATGTGTTCCAGCGCTTTCCAGAAGTATATAAGAGGTGCTATATCACCATTGTTTCTTAAAGCTGAATAGTACTCCATGGTATACATATACCACATTTTATTAATCCACTCATGTATTGATGGACACTTGGGTTGTTTCCACATCTTTGCAATTATCATATGTTCCTTTTTCATCAGTTAGATAGCTTTGGGGTAGGCTCAATTTACCCCTTTTTTCCGTGGAACCACTGACCTTACAGTTCAACTTTCTCCACATCTTTCATGCTTTACGTCTCAAAATTTTAGAACCAAAAGCTACAATATTAGGCCAACATCATTTTTCCCTATTTGGAGTCTTATTCTACATGTCTAGACCTCAAAGAAGAACTTACAAAAATGGATTTTATCCATTATCAACATCTTCTCCATAAGGATTTTCATCACTGTGCACAACTCACTCCTTCCCCTTTAAAGCAAAACCTCGTGTAAGCTAGACCAACTCAAAAACTAAGCTCTCTGTTCCCTGCAGCTGCTGCAGCCCCGAATGCAGTCTATTGCTGGGCAGTATATTCCAACCTCCCACTGATTATGTTATCAAATCTGTTTAAAATTCCATTCTATGGGTTTGTGTATGGCAAAGATGAGGCTGCCTGTTTAATTAAACAATCCTCCTAAAAATGAACACACTATATTTTGAGAACACAGTGAAACCTTGAACTTGCTTCAACAAGGACGTTTTACTCCCAAGCTTATTCTGCCACATTTTTCAACATGTTTTCGCCCTTGAGTCTCATTCCTGTATTATAAAATATCATATCAATTGGTATGTAGCATTTCGCATTGAATGCATTCTCATAACCTTCAGTTGGCTTGTGGCTCATTTCATCGCATGCTTTCTTCTCCCCGCTTCTGGACAAGCTTTGTTTTAACGGCCTTTAAAAAAAAAACCATGGCTGTTATCAAACACTATATAAGGAAATGGTTTCCTTGACAACCATAACCACAAGCAAGTCATCTGAACCTCTTCCTCATTGTATGGTTGGTTTGGTTGCTAAAACACTTCAAAACGTTTTTATTCAGAGTCAGGTACTGAATACCTGAATTTATAGAACAAGCTGGAAGCAGAGCAGGTGATAAACTATCAGAACAGTTGCAAAGTGGTAAGCACTAATCATCTTTAAGTATTAGAGTTCAGTCTTGTGACCCGGTCTGCAAAAGGACAAATGCCAAAAGCTTGATATTTAAGATCCAAAATGAATGACTACTCCGAGGACACAATTATAAAAAAAAAAAAAAGTAGCTAGAAATGCCAAAGAAGTGAAAAATATTGCTTAAATAGAAAGTGACATTTCCATTTTATTAATTCATAAATAGGTGCCAACTGCTAATTCTTTAATAGGAAAGAGGTTCAAGGTTATCAGCAGAACACCAAATATTTGGTAAAGTGCTCCTGAGAGTATGTCTCTTGACAAAATCAGACACAATATATAGAGAGTATCAATTTAAAATAGTCACTGAAAAATTCTATGGTAAAGAAAATGTCTCGTAGCTCATACAACTAAAAAAATTTCTATTTCTGGGCACCTCTCAGGATAAAAATATCTTTTCAAATATCATCTTTTTACCAGTCACAAGGAACTATGCAGTTTGCAAGGATTATAAAAACAATAGAAAGATCAATAGGAGATTGTGTACAATGTGATAAGCATCCCAAGATAAAATTATTAACAAGAACATATAACTCCCAGATTTCCCAAGTCTCCTTCTAAAATCTGTCAAGGACAAAATATAATAAAAAACACAGTTACTGACCACCCCACTCTGCCCTGCACCATTATTAATGTGGAGATGTCTTCAGATCAGTTGGAATCAGAATAATTTGACTGCAATAAGTTATATAAAAATCATATTTGTGTTTATTAGAAAGTATTAGTGCAAAAATACGGGCCTGGATATTCAATCAAGAGAGGTGGTAGAAACTCTGGTGAGAACGTGGAAGGCTGGGTCACCTGGGCTGAGCAGTAGGTGAAGAAGAGATTCCATATAGAGTTTTGCTTAGAAGCTCTGAGAGAGCCTGTGAATTTTGGTACGAGTTAAAGTGGGGGAAAGGCAGGCATGCGGAAGGAAGGAAGGAAGGAAGGAAGGCAGGAAGGAAGGAAGGAAGAGAAAGAAGGAGGGAGGGGAAAAAAAAGAAACAAAATAGTAAGAGGTCTAGAAAAAAACACAGGCCAAGCTGCTCAGACATTTCCTGAGCAAGCAAAGTAAAAGTCAGGGAGAGAGCTAAGCGGAGGTCCCAGGTACCATTCTGAGGTGATTTTGAGAACAGTGCTAAAATAAGGCCAAAGCGATGTATCTGAGGCCTACTCAACAAAGGAGCTTAGTTCTCCATGGACCAGAGAACTCAAAAAGAGTTTAACTTCCTTTGCATGCTTAAATTCTTACCATACTGTTCTACAGGGGCACAACATTGGGGCCCTTCCATCCCTCCATGCGTTGGGACAGAACCAGTGGTGTGAGACGAGCTTTGGCACTGCCACAACCATTCCTTGGCCCACCTCCAAGAAAAGGCAGGAAGGCCTCTATTCCACTGGCATCCACGTTTGAATTCTCAGCATTCACACGAGGCATTCTGTCAGATGGGAGACATAACTGGCCACAAAGCGCAGTGAATTCCAGGAGGTATGTGTCAGGCAGAATCCCATCAAACTCATTGCTTTCAATACTTCAAAAGCTTGTTTGGGAAACATCATTATCAAGAATCGTCTGAAGGATAGAAAATCCAGACATTCCTCTGTGTACCCTATAATCTGTTCTTGGATTGTTCCAGGCCAGTAGAAATCTTCGCACCTAGACTGTCTCGTTTAGTTCTTCCCATTTTTTGATGACTTTTAAAAAAATTTTTTAATGGATGTATTCATACCTTACTTTATTCTGTAAAGAATTTCAGTTAGGAATTTTTAAAGCCTGTGGAGCTATGCCATCTGCCTTTATTTGAGGAACATATAATGTTCCTATAAGGAAGCTCTTCTAAGAAACTTCTCTCAAGGTACTATTGAGAATGTGGCTCATTACATTTCAAAGTATCCTTCTTATAAAGATCCACTGGAAAAATTGCCCTCTTGCTTCTCTTCTGTCACTGGATAGTTCTGTCCTGTGGACACTGGGACATATAAAGGACCATGTTTCTCTCTGGGCATAGAACCGACTGTGGCCCTTTTCCATTCATCATATGTAACCTCTCAGCATGCATTTTATGGATTCACTCCTAGATTTATCATTCTTTCCCTGTCCCTATTTACTCCATATTAAAATATCTCCACCTCGTAGATAGTTGACTTAGTTTATGCTTGTAGTTCACTAAGTTGACTAAGTAAATATACCGTGAGCTCAGGGCAGCACCTCTGCTGCCCACAGGTGGGGAGAGGCAAGCATACCTCACTGGGGTTGGACAGGGCTCCTACTCATGTAGATCCAGAAAGGAATCTGAGCCTCTCTTCTCATGGAGAAGGAGTACAGGAAGATCAAAGACCCCCACCACCTGTCACATCACCTTCATCCAGGGTAACTTTAGGGAAAGAGAGCATTTGGGAGTGTCATGTAATACGGCCCAATTCTGCAGATTCATAAGATAAAATACTCAGTACATTTTAAACATGAAAATAAGAAACTAGAGTTCATTATTGGAATGTAATGTTAACTCTATCCCTTGTATAGGATGGAGATAACCTACTCCTCTGAGAGAAAGTTTTGGTTTCATCTGCTGGCTCTGTACGTGCCCACGACTGGCCCATCCATGCAGCACAGGGAACTGAATGAGAAGATCCTTATAGCAGCCAACTAACTCTTCTAGAACTCCTGGGAAAACCACTCCTCATTATCCACCCAGAATGGGCCTGGCTCATTCTAGTTTCATTTGGCTCCACGCGAGGATGCCCCTCACTGTCTAAACCTTTGAGCTGCCTGTTAACTTCAGCCTCTCTGCTTCGTTCTGCTCTGGCCCTTTCCTTGCTGCACTATTTTGCTCACTATATTTTTGAAGTATATTAATACTTGGCCTAGGCCACTGGGAAAATTCACCCGCCCCCTGTCCACAGCTATTCCTCCAAGCTAAGTTGAATAACTCATCCTGGTTTTGAAACTGAAAGTCCCACATCCCTGGAAATCCCTCAGTCCCAGGCAAACAGGGATGATTGGTCACCTTCCTCCCAGCCCACACTGGTCATACAGTAAATTGATGGAAGAACCAGAACCCTATTTATTTTATTCCTTTATATATCAATATAGAGCAGCATATAATAATATACAAAGGAGTGCTATATATATATACACATACACATAAATATACATATATAAAATTTATATATATGGATATATATTGTATAGTATGCAACTTTTTAAAACAGCATTGTGAGCAAATATCACAGAACTAAGTTATCTAAATGTATATGAACATGGTAATATCCATAGCAAAATTTTAATCTCATCTTCCCTTGCGATCCTGTGTGCTTTACAAATGTCTCTGCTGCCTTCTACCACTGTGTACTCAAGCAATATAAATTAATTTCTAAAACTGGTCCAAAGAAAATGAGGTTAAGAAAGTATATCTTCTGTCTAAAAATAAGCCATGAATTCTAAACCCCAAAGAGATGATTTTAGGATTATCCAATGTTATCAAATCTACATCTCTCCTCCCCCCTTTAGTGTAAATAACAAGAGCTGCCCACGAATCTACCTCAGAGGACAAAAGAAAAAACAAAACTCTGTGCTCAGGGAGACCTGAAGGTGACCAAATTTCCAAAACATCATTTTTTAATCCCTGATCAACAGGAAGGAGGCTCTGGAAGCATGAATGGTCAGTACACACGTCGTCAGTAGGACTCACACATCACAAAAGAGTCATTGATCCTTTACACATTTCTCAAATTTCCTAATCTCAGAAAATATGTGTACACAGAGACTCTTGTTTGCCACTTGGTAAACATCTAGCTTTTGAGCAACCAGCAGGGAAACCTATCCATGTATGTCCATTATGGTCCTTTCTAATGAAGACTATTTCCTTATATTGTTTAAACAAAAAGAAATTAATACGTGGGGATGTCAAAGTTCTGAGCTCTCAGTTTCTATGCTTACTGATATATTGAAGAAAAGATATATATGGTGTACATTGAAATAGAAAGAGATTAACTCAATGCAGCATTATGCGCCTAATCCTGGAGGCAATGTAATCATTCTGTCGTGTATGATGGATGCCTGGATAGATCTCAGGATTTTGAAAGTCTCGAGTTTAGCTTCTAGTTTATTCCTCTGAATCTCCAGGGCTTTAAATAAAAATGATCTCTTATATCTTCCCTGCAAGACTCAGGTGTGAAACTCTTCAAAGGAAAACATCCTCAGAGCTAAATATATTTTATAATTGATTATGTGTCCACATTAGCTGAATACAGGGGACCGATGCTGATGCTGCTTTAAAATAACAATAGAAAATTGGTTTTCAGTGAGAAAGTCCCTGGGATGAGAATGTCAATTTATTGGAGACATTTATGATAAAAGAGAAAAGCTGGTCATTTTTTTCAATGAAAACTAGAATCAGACACAGCAAATCTGTCAGCATTGAAAGTTCATAGTATGCCAATTTAAAAGGAATCACACATTTTTAAAAAGACTTCTTTTTTAGAGCAATTTTGGATTCAGAGCAGAAGGTACAAAGATTTCCATTGACCCCCCCACTCTCAACCACGCACACAGCCTCCTCCATTATCAATATCCCCCACCAGAATGGAACATTTGTTACAGTTATGAACCTACATTGACACATCATCATCGTCCCAAGACCATAGCTCACATTAGGATTCATTCTTAGTGTTAGACATTCTGTGGATTTTTACTAAGGTACAATGACATGTATCCATCATTACAGTATCATACAGAGGAGTTTCACTGCCCTAAAAATCCTCTGTGCTCTGCCTATTCATCCCTCCTTTCCCCCAAGCTCAGGCAACCACCGATCACTTTCCTATCTCCATAGTTTTGCTGTTTCCAGAATATCATGTAGTTGGAATCTTACAGTACATAAACTTTTCAAATTGGCTTCTTCCATTTAGTAATATGCACATAAGTTTCCTCCATGTCTTTGCATGGCTTGATAGCCCATTTCTTTGGAACCACACTTTTTTTTTTTTTTTTTACTTGACATTCTTCTTTCACTTACAACTGCAGTTAGAGGTAGAGATTGAGTTTTACATACCAGTAAACACATCTTGGAGTAGATAAGCCCTGGTTTTAGAGACAGCAGTCACGGGTTCAAGTTCCAGCTTTGCAATTTGCTGGGTTGAGAACCTGGAGACGTCACTTAACCACGGAGGTGAGTGAAGGCTGAACATAAAGAGGTTTAATTGTCTGTGAGGCAACTTGGTTTGAGATTGTGCCCAATAAGGATGCCCTGGCCCGGGTGGTGACACACTGACCTAGTCAAGTCCTCTATGTTACAAAGTTAAACCGTCAAATAAATACGCACAAGAAATAGGGAGCAACTCGGTTTGAAGGAAGGAAAAGAAAAATAGATCACAAAGCTGCTCTTGAATCCTAAAATTAAATTCGATTATATCCATATAGTAAAACAAAATATAGTCAATAAAAATTACGATTCGGGATATAGAATATTTTAATAATAGGGATCACTCTCACAAGTAATTACAAGTGGGGAAAAATAAGATATAAAGATGGTACACACAGAATTATGCTAAATCAGTTACCCATACACAGAATCATAAATAAAAGTTGCTAAGGAAATACTGCAAAATGCTTATCAGTGCTCATCTCTGGGTGGTAATTGTACTATTCAGGGTTTCAGCAGAAAACAAATAAAGCTCAAACTGAGTAATTTGAGGAGAATGTCTTAGGGACTACTTGTTAGGTATGTGTCAAGCATGGTCCAGGTTCCCAAGAATGACCCCCTTAGCAGCCTAGGCCGGTAGAGGTTGGGGGAGGGAGTGTTTTTCTGAACCTGTAGGGAGAGAAGTGTGTGTCCAGGGGGCTGTTGTATAGGAGCCACGACCTTCAGTCAGGGCACGGCCAACTGGCCGCAACCCCCCCCAGGGAGGGGCCCGACCTCACTCCCACAAGCAAATCTAAGGCAAAGTTCCAAGGTGAGGGGGTCTTTGGGTGCAGGTCAGCCTCCCCAGGCACTCAGCAAGGTGGAGGAGGATGAATCGAGAGGGACAAACAGGGTCATTTAATCATCCTCTTTATTCTTGTCTGAATTTTCTACACTTTCTCCAAGGAACATGCAAATCAAACATGTATTTCATAGCTTTAAATTATTTTCTCCTGTGGCATTCCATTTTTGTCATTCTTTGCAGAGGATTGGGTGAAAAATAAAATAGAGGCATGGATCAAAAAAAAAAAAAAGACTGAAAATAAGCCAAAGGGAATAATGAGAATATGAGAAATTCTGGAAAAGGTAACACGAGGGAGTGATTCTGGGGACCTAAAAAGTCACACTTGGTGGCTGAAAGCAATGGGCTTCCGAGTCTCACTGTCTTGACACCACACTGTTCTGCACATTAAAGACTAACAGTCACACAAATAACAGTTGTTTCTAAGGGGATTTTTTAAGTGGAATTCCCCGGGCCTACTTTGACATACATAATCAGCCTTGAAGGAAAACACCATTTTGTATAATAGCTGCCGTGGCCTTTCTCAGCATTCTGAAACCGTTTTGTCTTCACGTGTCTCTGATCCAAATGTGTCTACTTGCAACCCAAAATGGAATTTTTTTGCCCAAGTGTACAAGAATCAAGTAGAACCCACACCTGGTAGATCTCACAGATGTGACTAGTTTCAGTACCAGCAGATGTCAAATCGAGCACACCAGAGTCGCTGGCTAATTGCACGCAGCTGAAATGAGGATCAGTTTTGTGGTCTCCACTTCCTCAGAGATAGCAGAGCTAACACTGCTCATCTGAAGTCCCCACTGTGCTTCCAGGACACCTGCGCTGGTCCAGTAGAGGGCAGTGATGGGTCCAGGAGCCTGGCCCTGCTCGATTCCCCAGTGAAGGCTTCACCCAAGCAAGGCAGGAAATAAACTCAAGTCCCCTGAGTTTATTTCTCCCATCACGCTCCGGTCTGTGGCTGCTCCCTCAGTAACCCTGCAGCCACTGCCAACAGCCTTGGGAACAGGAATTATGACCTTCATCTCAAGCTGCAACCTTGAAAACAAAAGCCACATCACCTCCAGCCCCAGCGATATCAGATATATGGCTGGATTGCCTGGTTGCGTATTTCAGGCCCAAGGCAGCCCCTGAGTGAGGTAGGCAGGGGCTACTCTATTAACGGGACAGCAAAGGAGTCTGTAGGTCCCAAAGCAGATGTCCAAACGTAATCAAAAAGGAATCTGAAGCAATAGACGATCAGGGCTGGACCTCGGAAGGCCTCTGGCTCTTTAATTAAACAAACCCTGACTTGACATTACACAGGAGAAATGAGCTGAGCTATGACCAAGCAAAAGCATGTTTCCCTTGCAAACATTAGATAAGCTGTGCAAATTATTAGCATGGATTATCAGCTGATAGAGATTTCAAGTCTTTAGGAATTTCTAAAATAATTGATTCAAGGCAAGTGGAGGAATAGTGCAATAGCCTAGTGCAACTTAACTTTTCTACTAAGGAAAACAACTTAATTTCTAGTGCACCATTTATATGTAATCAGGAGTTCATCTTCCATTCAATGGCCTATGAAAACAGAAAGCATTATAAATGTAAGAGCTGGAAGAAACTTTAGATGCCACTGTTTTTAATTTGTTAAGCAATAGAACTTTTTTTTAAAAGGCTAGTCAAGTGAAGCAGGGCGAGTGGAGAGGGAACAAAGGAATCTGTAACTGGTTGTGGTCAATTAGTTGCAAACACCACTGCACTCAGACCAGCCAATGGAACCTTCTTGCAGGTAAATCTTATATTCAACCTCAATAGATCTAGAATGGATGAAAAATATTTTATTAATAATATTAATTTATTTTATGAGTTCACATTTCTGTTAAATGTTGTAAAGTTAGTCACTGAGAACAAGGAAGGTTATTGAATGAATGAGATCAGAATTTATAGATCACTTACAGACTTACGTCAATTTTAGAATATAAATTATTTTGCTATTTTCTTTACAACTATTTGTGTTGATGATGACAGTGATCCCCACAGATAAATCACTGTAAATGGTGTAAATGTTTTTGTAACAGCCTTTCTTTCAACCTTAAGATATTCTTTTTTGGGGGGCAATGGGGGAACAGAGTCTCACTCTGTTGCCTGGGCTACAGTGCCGTGGTGTTGGCCTAGCTCACACTCAAAACAACCTCAAACTCCTGGGCTCAAGTGAGCCTCTTTCCTCAGCCTCCCAAGTAGCTAGGATTACAGGCCCACGCCACCACACCTGGCTAATTTTTCTATTTTTGGTAGAGATGGGGTCTCGCTCTAGCTGAGGCTGGTCTCAATCTCCTCAGCTCAAGCAATCCTCCCGCCTCGACCTCCCAGAGTGCTAGGATTACAGGTGTGAGCCACCACAGCTGGCCAGGATATTCTTTAATTAAATAAAACAAAAGAAGTTTAATTTCAAAGTCTGCACTAAACAAATTATTAATGTTGCCAACCTATTAATAAGCTCTGGCCTCCAAAGAGTTAAAAGATCTTTTTTTTTAATTATTTTTAATGATTGTGGTAGAGACAGATAGCTGTGTTCTTAACAAAAATCAGCTCCTTTTCTTCTTGGGTACACAGTTTGACCACATTTGCTGGCCTTCTCTGTAGCCAGTTGTCTGAGCTCTAGCCAATGAAATGTGAGTAGAACTGATATGCGCCACTTCCAGACCCGGCCCCTGCAAACTCCCGCAGGAAACCCTCCAGCTCTTTCCTCAACAGCTGGCTGGCCAGAAAGGACTCTGAGGGTCTAGGGCAGGACAGGGCCATGAGACAGAAGGAGGCTGTGTTCCTGAAGGGCCATGTAGAAGGCCACCTGCAGACTGGGAACATCCTTAATAGATTTGGAATAGCAACAAATAAACTTTTCCTGTGTTACACAACCAAGGTTTGGGACTTTATTACGACAGCTAACATTGTTTACCCTTACTAATTAGTGTTATGGCTAAGACAAATATGAAAATAGTATTTAAATCAAATGTTTACTGAACTCCTGAAGCCCCTATCTGTAAAACAGAAGCGACAATCTGTAAAACAGAATTTTGATCCAAACTTGTATATAGCGGCATGGATTCCTTGCTGCAGAGCAAAGATAATTCTTACTCAAAGCCACCAAAAAGTTAGTAGTACTTTGAGCAAGTAGTGAGAACACTAACATGATCATGATAGCTTCTATTTTTTATGTAGTGGTGTGACAGACTTATGGTGCCTGTCCCTGTCCCCTAAAACCATCAGCCATGAGCCTGAGGGGATTCAGATGCTGAACTGCAGTAGCTGAGGGCTTAAGATAAAGCAGGGCCTCTGCTTTCTTCCAATAAATCCCTACAACAGGGGGCCCTTCTCTTCCATTTCATTCCTAGCGAATCAGCCAAGGTGAGAGGAAAAGCTGTGAACAAGCAGAGAGACTGGCAAACTCAGGAGATCCAAATTCAAGCCCCACACCAAGTTCTTACCAGCTATATGAACTTGGGCAAATCACTAAACTTCATCTGCAAAATTGGGAAGTGAGATCACAGCAAATAGTAAATATGATCAAACACATGACAGTTCTTTAGAAATGTAAAATTGTATACAAAATGTAAAATATTGAAGTCACTGATGACTTGAAGAACTTAGCAGATCTATAATCATCTTACCAAAGGGGCATTGTGATAAAGTGTTAAAAGCGAGAGATTTAGTATGAGATGACATAGGTTGGCCTCTCTTTCTACTTTGAATTTGTTAAATTAGATTTGGCTGCAAGTGACAGAAAAATACAATGGTGGTTTAGTTCCCTCCAGAGTATAAAAATTCTGGGAAACTTCCTAGGGTTGGTATAGCATTCCATGACAGGGTTCCAGGTAGAGTGGCCGCATAAAAATACAGAATACTCAGTAAAATTTAAATTACAGATAAATTAAGTAATATTTCAGTGGAAATATGTCCCATGTAGTACATATTAGGCATCCTGTATTTTTGTTTGCTAAGTCTGGCAACTCTAGATCAAGCTTCTTCTTTCAATTTATTCCCTCACTTTCCAAGATGGTGACATTCCTATTCCAGGAAGCATTCATGTTCCAAAAGGGAAGATAAAGAAGTAGCAAAGTGTATACAAACACTATCTCTTTATAAAGGCTTCCCAAAACTATCACACTACAATTCCATGTGCATCTCAGGGTCACATGGCCACACCTAGCTGCAGGGGAACATGGAAAGCATAGTCTTTACTTCGGGCAGTGGTATTCTCACCTGAAAGTTCCATTACTGTGAAGCAGGAAGGACTCAATATTACACAAGAACCACTGAACTCTAATTATGGGCTGTCTTAGTCCATTCCTGCTACTGTAACAAACAATCATGGACTGGGTAATTTATAAATAATATAAATTTATTTCTCACAGCTCTGGAGGCTGGAGATTCCAAGATCAAGTCACTGGCAGATTCAATGTCTGGTGAAGGTTCATTCTCTGCTGCCGATGGCACCTTGTTCCTGCACCCTCCAGAGGGGACAAACACTATTCTCACATGGCGGAAGGGTGGAAGGGCAAAGGACTAGGGAGCTCCCTTCAACCTCTTTTATAAGAGCCTGAATCCCATTCGCGATGGTGGAGCTGTCATGACCTAATCACTTCCTGAAAGGAATATGATCACATTGGACATTAAGTTCTAACATATGAATTTTGGAGGGACACATACATTCAAACCAGCATAGGCCTCTTATCAAAACGTTCATTTTGTAAAACTCAGAGTTGTAAAACTCTAAAACACAGTTCGAATACCATCACACTTGATTTTTTTAAGAGTAAACATAGCATAATGGATATAGATTTGCTTTATTACCAGATAAACATTTAATTATGCTTTTATTCTTTCAAAGGCAGAGTCTACAGGCAATATCAGTAAGGTTTGTAAACTGCCAATGTAAGGCTTGGCACAGTGAAGTTATAGATGAGGATGGGCTCCTTCATGGAGGAGATGGGACTTAGCCTTGGTGACAGGCAGGATTTGGATAAATGCAGAGTAGTGGGGAGGACATCTGTGAGAGGACAACAGCTTGAGTAAAGACAGCTGGAGTTGGAAATAGTCACCACTTGATCAAAGGGTGAGGAGAAGCTAATTCGACTGTAATAGAACGGCTATTGCAGAGAGGATTTCAAGATTCCTGCTATTCCCACTCAGAGTTCTGCCTCCCAACTTTACAATTACATTTCTTATTGTTTTTTGTAATGATTGATAATAAGAGGGTTTTTAACAAGCTAAAAGATCAATTTCTTTTAGTTTTGCAATTTTAGTTGGCATATTTCAACAAGTATTTATTGAAATGATGAGCTAAGCTCTGGGGCCATATAAGTCAATGAGATGGTTGGTCCAGAAAGACATGTGAACAATGCCAAGATGACTTAGGAATATGTGTAAGTTGGCACCAGAGCTTTGGGTAGTGATCGTCTAACTTTGCTCATGGGACTTGTGTAACCTTCCACAGGGTGATCTTTTTTTGCACGGTTATGAAAAAAATACAAAAACAGGTCAGGAAAAAATGAAGGGTTGCACCTTCTTAGTAGAAAAAATCAAAATGCAAAGTCAGAATCATTGCAGAGCAAGGTGAGTTATGGTTGGAATGACAGATGAATGTCAAGGAATGCCCGAAATGTAAGTGGAAAAGGTTGATCCTAAAATGTTGTAAAGACCTCAAGTAACAACCAAGGTCGGACTTCACAGCATGGGTCCAGAAGCCCTGGACTCAATTTCAGTCTCTGCTACTTACAGAGCTACATGGTCTTGGACGTATCATTTAATCTTTTCTGAACCTGAGTTTCCCCATCAGGGAAATAGTGGATATATAAATGCTAGCTTTGACTTTTGCTACCATTATTGTGTGCAAAAAAAAAAATGGAATTTTGAAGTAGGGAATGTACATTAGAAAAACATATTTAGAGGCAATGCAGAGTATAAATTGGAAATTCGAACAGCTAGAGGAAAGATGACTTCTGGTCCTGATGAGAACTTGAAGTAAGAGCTGACAGTAGGCACAGACAAGAGAGTGGCAAATGCTTGGGAGGGGTGGGGAAGACAGTCAAGGACAACCAAGGTTTCCAAGCTTATTGCTAAAGGTATTCTAGATGAGGCAGTTACAGAAGAGAGGCCCTCTTGTAGGAGAAGGAGAACAGCAGCTAAGATTTCCTGAGTGCTTGATACAGACCAGGAACTGTTCTAAGCCACTTGCAGTCGGGTCAAATAATGGGCCTCAAAAATATGTTCATGTCCTAACTCCCGGACCCTGTGAATGTGACCTATTTGGAAAAAGAGCTTTACAGATGTAATTTAATTAAAAACTTCAAGATGAGATAATTCTGGTGGAGCCATGTGGGCCTTGAATCCAATGACAAGTGTCCTTATGAGAGGGAAAGGCAGACCATTCAACACACAGAGAAGACAGAGAGAAGAGGAGAAGGCCAGAAGAAGGCAGAGGCAGAAGTTGGAGTTATGCTGCCAAGTGTTAATTTTAAAAAAACACAAGGTTTATGTTTTTTAAAAAAAGGGAAAGCTTTATTTCTTGTGAAGGGGTCTCGACCTGCAGTGGCCCATTCTAAGACAGGCTGAGAAACACTACTCCAGCCATAAGCCAAGAACAGGTGTTTCAAGGGAACGACAACAGGGAATGGGATTTTGTACTGAGTGGGGTGGCTAAATATACATACTTAACAAGCTATAGGAGGAGTCATGAATATTTATGAAGAGGAAATGCTTGTGTGTAATTGTGCTTTACGCTTCCCATCCGCCTTGTAGCTGGGAGCTCAGTTTTAAGGCATTTTTATGGGGCCCCCTTGGCTGAGAGGGGTCCCTTTAGTTAGCAGGGAGGGAGGTTTAGGGTTTTCTTTTTAGTCCACACAAGCCAAGGAACATCTGCAGCCAGCAGAAGCTGGATGAGGCCTGAAGTGGTGAGGACCAGAGGGCGGGAACAGTTGGTGGGACAGGGACAGAGATTCAGAGCGGGAAGTGCAGGGGACGGGCCGCGACTCCTCCCACTGCAGAGGCTCATCCACAGCCTCTCAGAGCGGGGAAGAGCAGTTGCACTCTAATCTTTGTTTCTGAGATAACTTTAGCTGAGAAAAGAATGGGGAAAAAATCCTATTTTTCCCATTTCTCAGATCCCTGTCTACGACATGAAGGGACAGGAGTCTAGATGTTTAATTTTGGTCAATGCTGTTTCTTTCCTATAAAATCAGAAAAATTCTTTATCAAGACAAATTGTATACATTAAACGTGCAGGTTTTTCTGATATACAATTATACTTCAATAAAGTCGATAAGAAAAAAGAAGAGTTGCATGAATATGCCAATAGGCATGTCAGCAACAGAATCTTCCAACTCAAGGCTCTCCTAAGGCCATTGCTTGGAATCTTCTTCTGGTTTCCACCACCCATTCTGCTTTAAAAACTTCTTTCCTGGTTAAAATCAAAATGGCACGAGGAATACATTGCCCACATCCAAACCCCATGCCTTTTTAAAGTTTATTTTCAAAATGTGTTTCAGGAAAAAAAAAAAAAGGGCAGAACAACCGAACCGCACATGTACACAACACTTCTCAGCCATCCCAACTCAAAAACAACGCACAGTCGAATGAGCTTGCTAGGGAACATCCAAATATTTACTAAAAGGAAATGATTCTGCACATCAAGAGGTCGAAGAAACGCCAACGGACTCTGAAGAGATGTGCTACTCTGTGCACTGGCCAAAGCAACGTACCCAAACAAACACCAGCCTGTAAATAATGGCAGTTATTCCCAGGAAAGCGGTGCTACCATAGAAGAAGGAGTTTTCTTTATTTGGCTACCATTACTTTCCAAGAGACTTAGTATTACTTTTAAAAAGGAAATTAGAAACTAAACTTGGTCAGAGACCATTATGGAAACAGCTGCTCTGAACCCAGCCTTGAAGACAGGTGTGTGGAATCAGTCGATTCCCCCTTTTAAAACACCACTTCAGGCTGGGAGCAGTGGGGCTCATGCATGTAATCCTAGCACTCTGGAAGGCTGAGGAGGGAGGATCGCTTAGAGACCATCCTGAGCAGGAGTGAGACACCATCTCTACTAAAAATAGGAAAAATTAGCCAGGCGTGGTGGCGCGTGCCTGTAGTCCCAGCTACTCGGGAGGCTAAGGCAGGAGGATCGCTTGAGCCCAGGAGTTTGAGGTTGCTGTGAGCTAGGATGACGCCATAGCACTCTAGCCTGGGCAACACAGTGAGACTTTGTCTCAAAAAAAATAAAATAAAAATAAAAATAAAAAATAAAAAAATAAAACACCACTTAACAGTACTAAGACAAAAGTGTGCAATTTTATGCTACAAAAAATATTATATTGTGACAAGAAACACTATTAGATGTCTGGGATAGGGGAAGGAATTTCTGTTGTGAATTCATGAAGGAATTTTAAATACTCGGGGTGTGAATATACTATAAATACAGAAGGAAGCGAGAAAGTGAAATGAACACTAAATGCCGTTAGAAAAATAGTGTGTAAATATTTGGTGATAAAGCAAATGATTTTTTTAAAAAGTTGTTCCTTGGTGGTATAAATAACTAGAATTCAAAATAAAGACATCCCCAGAGAATAGACATTTTAAATGCTAATCAAGAGAGCAATTTTCATATAATATGAAAGCTAGCACTGAGAAGAAAGAAGAGAAAGGACAAATAAAGATGAAAAGTGATCTTTGAAATAGTGAAGGGTAAGTCTTTTAATGTAGTTTCTATAAATGACAAATTATATTTCGACAGTATTTCTCATAATTGATAAAAGTGTGTGTATATTTAGGAAACATTCATGTGTGACAGCTGATTTGCTGTTTTGGAAAGTCTGAGTGGAAAGAAGAATTACATCTACCCAAAGCGTCGCAGCTTGTTTTTTCCCCTTTTCGTGTTGAACATCACACTTTGCAGGTTGAAAACAGGCTCCAGGATGCAAGAGCAGGTATATCCGGGATCCCAACTCCAGGTGATTCAATTTAAAAGCCTAAGGAAATTAAAGTTTGGTCAGTAGCTTTTTATTACATTTATCTTATTGTCTACCAATCATTGCCTTTATAAATGGCACTTCATTTGTTCAACAAATATTTGTTACTGAGCACTAACTACAGGTAAGGTTGCTCTTCTAGGAGCTGAGGTATGAACTAAAAATAAAATCCTAAGCCCCCTGCTAACAGAACGGACCCCTTTCAGCCAAGGAGAGGCCAGAAATAAAGCCTTACAACTGAGTTCTCAGCCATGACAGGACGGAAGGTGTAAAGCACAATTACACATGCGTACTTTCCCTTCATAAATATTCATGATTCCTCCTATAGCTTGTTAAATATGTATATTTAGCCACCCCACTCAGTACAAAATCCCATTCCCTGTTGTCATTCCCTTGAAACACATGTTCCTGGCTTATGGCTGGAGTAGCGTCTCCTAGCCTGTCAGAATGGGCACTGCAAGTCGAGACCCCATCGCAAGGAGTAAAGCTGTCCCTTTTTGAAAAATATTAACTCTGTTTTGTTTTGTTTTTTTAATTAACAGAAATTGGGGCAGCAAAGATGGTCCCTTCTCTCCCATAGTTACAACCTAAACTGAAGGCAGGACTGGAGAGAAAGAGGAGAAGTGTTTCCTAGTGGTGGCACTCTTGCCATTTGAGGCAGGATAATTGTTTATGGTTGGCAGCATCCTTCGGGTTTGGATCGTAATCCCGAATGTTCAAATCCCAAAAGATCAAAATCCCTAAAGTCTTAAATGCCAGATCACAGGATAGTTGCATGATGTTAGGCAGAACTCTTACCTTGCTATCATCTTCATTTGGAAATTAAGTGTGGCTTAAGGAGATACGTATGGGTGGCCAAGTTGACAAAGGGTAGATTTGTGGACTTAATATTAGGGGTCAAACTGAATAGATTAAGGAATACCTAGAAACCTGGTAAAGCACGATCCTGTGTGTCTGTGAGGGGTTTCCAGAGGATTAGAATGAGAGTCTGAGTGGATTAGGTGGGGAAGATCTGCTCTCAAGGTTGGCATCACCACCCAATAGGCTGGGGGCCTGGAGAGAACACAGAAGATGAATTAGCTTCTCTCTGAGAGCTGGGACAGACTTTTTTCCTGCTGCGTTGGACCTCAGAACTCCAAGCTTGCCGATCTTTGGACTCCAAGACTTACCCCAGCAGCCCCTGGGTCCTGAGGCTTTCAGTAGCAGACTGAGTTACACCATCAGCTTCCTTGTTCCTGAGGCCTTTGGACTTGGACTGAACCATGCTACCAACATCCCAGGGTCTCCAGCTTGCAGACAGCCTGTCCTGGGACTCCTCGGCCCCCAGAATCACATAAACCAATTTTGCTAATAAATCCCCTCTCATGTATCTATATACACATTCTATTGGTTCTGTCTCTTTGGAGAACCCTAACTCATACAGATTTGATATTGAGGAAACCAAATATTCCTTCTTACTAGATTCCTTACAACACAGTGGAAGGGACCTGTGAAATTGTTCCCTCGCAGAAAGGCTACTTAATGGTGAAAGATAAAAATTTGAAAGCTAATTATTATTGGTGCTGCAAAAGCAGAAAATCACTTAATTGCAACGGTCGAGAAATAACCAGACTTTCAGATATACGACATATACTTACAAAATTTTAGACCACAAGCACTCTCCAAATACAAGTGCAGTGAGTGTTTCAAAGACCATAGAAGTGAAAATACAGGTGAAGAATACAAGAAATCTCCCGACAAATTATTCGGTCATGTATGACTTCGGTCCCCTCACACACAGCACTATGCTTGCCTTTAGACAACGCCCTTTGTCAGAAAATAAAAAAGAATTCGACAAGCTTCAGGCACCTTCTGAACCAAAGATGCTGATATTGAGATTCCTCCAAGTGTCACAAAACACATTAAATGGTGAACTATTCTTGATTAGAGATTTGACTGTCAAAGAAGATAGACTTCTTATATCTACAACTAAATCTAACATAGAAAACCTGGTGCATGCTTTACTTTAGCAAATGGATGGCGCTTCCAAAACTGTCCCTGCTGTTTTTTATTGACTGTATATAATTCATGGCCCAATTGGGTCCCAAAGTTCTAGAACCTGCTTGTTTATGTATTAATGATTAGAAAATCTGAAGTACTTTATTAATGCTTACTTGAAGATTTGGTTGACTTTGCAGAAGAAAATGGATGTCAATTGAATCCCCAAACTATAGCAAGAGATTTGGAATTAAGTGCAACCAAGGCTTCGAAAAGCAAATTTTAAGGTGTTACCAATAAAGTTTGTTTTTCTATTCAGCCCAATACATTTGGTGGAAAATTCAGACGACTGAATTGCCACATGATATGGCAATGACAAAAACTTCAGTTTAAAAATGCATCATTTGTCTGCATTGGCATTTCTTCCAGCTGATAACATTCCAAGAGCTTTTAATAAATTAAAGCTGCATTTTCCTGAAGAAGCCAGCCAAGTTACTGACTGGCTGGAAAATAATTATGTGCAAGGTAAGATAAGAAGACATGCAATAGTGCTGCTGTTTGATCACCAGTGTTGTTTCCACCAAATTTGTGGTCTACATACGAGTGCATGCAAAATGGATTTCCATGTGCCCAAAACAACATAAAAGCGTAGCACAGAGGATGGGAAAATTTAATAGAGAATACTCATGTCCATGTATACTGAATCATAGAAAAATTTCAAAAAAACACCACCACATAGGAAATGAATGTAAACGTATTCTTTGAGGAGAGGTATGCCCTAAACGAAGAAAAAGAGGTATGCATTGAGATACAAGACTTCAAAATACAGTTAATAAGCATGAAAGTCAGCCAGTTCTTATGAACTACATCTGTGCAATTGTCCATAATCTATGCCTGTGATACACCTTTTCCTATGTTGAATTTTCTTTTCAGTTTTTTGTTTGTTTTTTCCCCACTATTGTAAATGGTCAACATTATTTTTTACAATTTGCTATGCTATGTATTTCATCTTCACATCATTTCCAGTGCTAGACGTATAAATTGTGTAAAGACTTTTAGAGAGTTCTAATTTGTTTTTATGTGTTTTTTGCAAATTTGACTCCACCAAAGTACATAATCATAATGCTAACTGTATGCACAAGAATCGTGTGTATATGTAAAAACATTGAAACTTCCTCAATAAATGAAGAGATGTCCTCTTTGTATGTCTGTATTTGTAAAAGACAAAATTTGTCAAGATCTCAGCTTTTTGGGCTTCTGCATATGCTGTAGTGACCTATAGCGGTTTTTGATGGATCTCTCCAAAAGACTTAGGTTGTCCGTCATTGTATTTCAATGACTGCAGGTATGTAAGCTATTTCTTAATGAATACAGTTCATCTGCTCATAACTGTTATGCCCATCAGCTGTTGTTAATATAAGTGAGTATTTTTGCTTGCCAAAATATGTATGTTATTGTTACTTATTTTGTTGTGTAAAGTGGCCTATAAAGTGGTATGTCATGTTTTTACATCTTTCTCAAAAAATCCCCTTCTAAAAATGTAAATAAATATCTTTTAAAGAATTTTAAAATTATTTTTTCCAGAATTTTATTTTTGGTATTTTGATCTTTTGGGATTTCAACATTCAGGATTGTGTCTTTCAGGATTATGATTGGTCCCCTTTAAAAATATGTCCAGAAAGTCTTTGGTAAGAATTTTCATACCTTTTAAGAAGTAAAGATTGCTTCCCCTCCCTTTGAGTGTGAGTTGGACCTAGTGACTTGAATTTAATGAATAGCATATGGCAAAAGTGATGGTGTATATTTTTCTAGGCTAAATCATAAAAGACTGTATGGCTCCCTTCATACTCTTTGCCTTCGATCAGTCATTCTGGAGAAAGCCAGGTGATGCATCATGAAATACTCAAGCAGTCCTATGGAGAGGCTCAGTGGTGAGGAGCCACATGAGTGAGGCAGGCCCTCCAGTCCCAGTCAGGCCTTCAGGTGACAGTAGTCCCAGCTGACATCTTGAGTCAAATCTTGTGAGACACCCTGAGCCAGAATTACCTGGCTAAACCACTCCCAGATGCAGACCCATAGAAACCATGAGCTAAAAATGTTTGTTATTTGAGCTGTTAAATTTGAGGGAAATTTGTTTCTCAGCAATAGGCGACTAATACAAGTATATATTTTGATCATCAGGGTCTACCTAAAAAGCTAAAGTTCCAAGATCTTTCTTAACCTTCCATATTGCAAGTGAGTATAATGCAGATAGCAGTGGCAGCCCCTGTCTTTAGGACGTCTAGATATAACTGACTCTTCTCAGAGCCCAGCCAGCTCCACAGCTGTGAATTGAGAACTCCAGTCTGCGGCATCATTCTGAACACAAGTTACTGACCCTGCCTTCTAGACTTCTGTTTCCACCCAACCAGAGATTATCAAGGTATTCTTCCCCCCAAAATACAGTGTTCTCCTTAGTAGGAATTGAGGTAAGTACACCTGTCTTCATCTCACTCTCTGATATTTTATTGGATTTCAATGCATGGGTTTATAAACTCTGAATCATACTACTATCAACATATTCCAAAGTCCGAGACCCAATTAGAGAAACAACACCCCCATACCACCGATTGTTCATATGTGTGATAAGCAGCTTCTAAGATGGTACCTCATGATCCCCACTTCCTGGTATTTATGTCCTTGTATAATTCCCTCCCCTTGAGTGTGGGCTGGGCCTAGGGACTTGCTTGTAACAAACAGATTGTGGTGAAAGTGGTGGCTGTCACTTCTGAGATGAGGTTACAAAAAGACTCTGGCTTCCATCTTGCTCACCCTCATTCTCTCACTTGCTCACCTTGATGACAACCAGTCGCCATGTTGTCAGCTAACCTGTGAAAAGCCCCACGTGCCAAGGAACTGAGGGAACCAACAACCAGTGAGTTACCGAGGCCCTTAGTCCAACAGTAGCAAGGAACTCAGCGCTGCCAGTCTCATGAGTGAGCTTAGAAGAGGATCCCCCATCCCCCCGACTCCCCCTCCCTTGAGCCTCGAAATAACCACAGCCCCAGTCAGCACCTTGGTTGTAGCCCATAAGAGACCCTGAGCCAGAGAACCCAACTACTAAGCCATACTCGGTTCCTGACCCCCGAAAATGTGAGAAAATAAATGTTTCTTGTTTAAGCTGCTAAATTTGGGGGTATTTATTATGCAGCAATAGATAAGTAACATACTGTAGAAAAAAAATTAACTATAAAATGTAAATTATAAAGTACATGACAGTGTTTCTAGAGCATACTCAACATTGTTAACACAGAACACTAAGCAATATTTAAACAAGACCTGGTAACACCAAAGCCTAGATTATGGGATGCAAATTTATCCTGACCAGATTTTTCCCTATGATAATTTTTCCCAGATTCATCTTCGTTGTCTTCATAATTCTTAAGAAATGTACATGGGAATATAAACACAGCTATAGAATCTTAAAATGTTTTTTAAAAAACATTAAATGGAAACATATCTGGCATGTACGTGGCTTGTGATCTCCTTTCTCAGGTTTTATGAATTCACCACCTACCACATGGTTGATAAGCATTTGTTACACATAAATATGTTCAGGAAAGTAAATTTGGGAGGCCATTTGTCAGCACAATTTGTTTTAAACCTCTGAATTAAAAAAGGGGAAAAGTAGCTGAGTTTTGAGTTTTTCTCTAAATCTGTATGTCTCCAGATGTAGTCCGTGGAAAACTAATTGTACAGGTTATTTAGGGATGGTATATTTTTAAATGTGTTCCATTGTCAAATAAATTTGAGAAAAGCTAGGTGAAAGAAAATTAAAACAGGCTTCTTTTTTGCATAACGTCTCTCGTAACTCATGACAAAATGAGTATTGTGACTCTTCGAGAAAAGATTATGATATATTATGCAGTGTTTTTAAAGCTTATTTGGTTGGAGGACTGATCTTTTTCCATGAGCACACCTTGGAATCACATATTGGAAAAACTATTGATAATTAAGAGCTTAACTGAAGCTTATCTGAATGTTGGCTTCCAGTTCTTTCCTATTAGAAGATCCCATCCCTCAAATGTTGTGAAAGTCCTTCTCTCCAAACTTCCCTCATGGATTGTCAACTTTATTAGTTGGAGCTACACATTTAAGCAGGTTTAATATTTCTCACTAGTGGTGAGTTTAGCTTCCTTCACAATTGCTACAGGCAACATTGCTAACAATTTACCCACTCTTAAAATAGGGTTCATAAATTATAATAGGAAGCCCACATTAAATGTTAGCTGTGTGCCAGGCACTATTTTGATGCAATAAAATCTGTACCTACAGATGAAAGAGTTGACATCCAGGAAGGTTAAGAGAACCACTGTTTAAATACCTCCACCAATATCTGTGCACCGTGTCTTCATGTCATGAGATACTACCATAATATGGACATTATCTGCATTGGTTCAACAATTCAATGCAAATTCCATTATGAAAGAATGAGCATAAATTTATCTCCTAATCTATTAATATTCATCCCAGTTCAATGTTAAAATTTTTCCCTATTATTATGTTGTAACAACAGAAGCATATTGGCATAATATTCTTATGGCAAATTAATATTAATGTAGCAAGAGTGATATAGTTAATGCTAAGATACAACAAATTAATAATCCACTAGTGTTTCTTATCATTTTTTGAACTAAATTGGCTATAGGATTCACAATGTTATTTTTAAGCTTTATAATTTTAAAGTGAGATTTTTTTCCCTAAGAGCTTCTATAATTCTAATGAATATACATTGAATTTGGGTGTAATACCAACCAGCAATAGCACTTGCAATTACCTTTTGCTCTTGTCAATGCCTGTAAATCCACATGTGTTTTGCACAATGAACATTAATGCATATGGACTAGACGTGTTTTTACAATTAAGCATTAACCAATTTTTAAGAGGAAAAAATCTCAACTTTAAAAAAGTATGCCACTCAGGACATTTTTCTAGTTATTACATTTTTAGTGGCATATTCTTAATGCATATGGACTACATGTGTTTTTACAATTAAGCATTAATCAATTTTTAAGAAGAGAAAGGCTTAACTTTAAAAAAGCATGCCACTCAGGACATTTTTGTAGTTATTATATTTTTAGTTGAATATCATAGTAGAGTTTTTGCCAAAAAGAGATCAGATACTCATTGTTTAATCTAGAAGGGATCCAACTGTATCTCCAAGTTAGTAGCTTAGCTTTAAACATATGCTTTACCTTCAAAGTAGGTTAAAAAAAAGAAAAATAAGCATTTGGAAATAGAATTCCTTCGGAAAGGAGTAAAAAGACTATATGGAACCTGCCCATTTGAGTGCAGGTGTTTTTTTTTTATTGAATGTCTTTTTTTTCTTTGGGTAAATACCCAGTAGTGGGATTGCTAGATCAAATGGTAGTTCTACTTTTAGTTCTTTGAGGTACCTCCATATTGCTTTCCATAGAGGTTGCACTGGTTTGCAGTTCCACCAGCAATGTATGAGCGTTCCTGTCTCTCCACATCCACGCCAACATTTGCTGTATTGGGACTTTTTGATAAATCCATTCTCACTAGAGTTAAGTGATCTCTCATTGTGGTTTTGATTTGCATTTCCTGATGATTAGAGATGTCGAGCATTTTTTCATATTTTTTTGGCCATTATTCTGTCTTCTTTTGAAAAGTTTCAGTTCATGTCTTTTAGCCCACTTTTTAATGGGGTTGCTTGAGTTTTTCTTACTGATCTACTTGAGTTCTTTATAGATTCTAGTTATCAGCCCTTTATTGGATGTATAACATGCAAATATTTTCTCCCATTCAGTAGGCTGTCTATTCACTCTAATGATTGTTTCCTTGGCTGTGCAGAAGCTTTTTAATTTGATCAAGCGGGCAAGTTTCTTAACCTCTCTAAGCCTGCATTTTGTAACTAGAAAGATGGGGGTAATAGTAGGTCCTACGCTGTAAGAGTGGGAATAGCAACCCCGAACCAGCCTTCCCCTGTACCACATAGGCCTTTGTTTGTGACACGTGTCAGAACCCAGACCCTCCCATTCCTCATAGTGAGTTTCTCCCTGGGTGGGAGAGATGTAGTCTCCTTTCTTGACTAATGACTTCAGTTAGGACCACCTGAGTTCTTCAGAGATGTTCTAGCAATATTGAAACTCAAAAGGAAGGAGATGAAGATCTCACTCACTTTTAGTCCTATAAGTTTCTAGCACCTTGTGGAAATATGCTTTTATTCTGCTCATCTTACACACACCACCAGCAACCACATATACCAAGGGCATAGAGAGGGGCTGTCATTGTCTAGCCAAATAAAATCCTCTTCTACCATGATACTGCATCTGTATTTCGTGTACTTTCTTCATCTTTGTGCCGTATTTCTTATGTAAGTATTTGATTCTATCATATATTCAATTGTGTATCCTTTTTGTTTATTAAGCATTTGCTTATATAAGCATTTTTATATTGCTACACAAATAGGTTACTATACATTTACATTTCTGCGAAGAGCCAAATAAGTTCTTCCCACGAAAAAAGCGCCAGTCCAAGCTGCTCTGATATTTTTAATACCAGAATGAGCGGTGGACTCACCAATGTCTACAGGCTTCCAGGGAAACACAACTGTCTGGCTTCCTGCATTGTTAGGACCTCGCTTTGTTCTCCCATTGGCAGGTCAGCCCAGTGGGTGGGGAAACCAATAGAATGGCAGAGCCCAGGAAAGCTTTCCATGAGACATGGCATGTTCTAGTCTATGTTACGTCTAGTGACAAGCTGAAAAATATATATTAAATAGAAAAATTATCAAAATGACCTTAACTCAGAGGCTATAATATTTTATAAGAAAATTTTAAAAGAAAAAGATAATATATGTATGTGTATAAGTAGATAATATTTATAATAGATATAAATTATACATTATAAGTATCAAATGAGGAGTGAGACATATATGTGTGCGTATGTGTGTACCTCTTTCTCTCTCTCTCTCTATATATATATATATACATATATTCCCCCGAATTAAAAATCACCTTTAAAGATTAGAGAATCTATCCCTGATAGCTTTGAAATGACAAATGCTTTCCCAATTACAGCATGAGAATCACTTGAACTCTGTACCACTTATCTGGGCAGTTACAACAGGGACCCTGTGATCTCAGGGAACCACAGTTCCTGGGAGAAGGGCTTCCCAGCAGTCAGGAGACCCCTTAGTCCAGGCTACACATTGCCGGAACAGCGGTGGTGTTTTCACAAGGATGTTTGCTGAGATGCTTTATCCAGGAATCCGTCTGGCATCGGTGAGAATCTACCGAGTTCCTTTAGGGCACTCTGGGCCCGGGTTCCTCTGTACCTGGAGAGAGGGGCAGCAATAACAGGTGGCTAGAGTTGACAAGAGTATCCCCTCGAATTCGGCCTGGGCACTGTCCTTCCCTCGCTCCTCTTTACAGAACCAGATTCCCCTGGGCTTCAGCCCAACTTCATGCCCTGGCTGTTTCTCTCCTTTGCTCTCTTTAACGAGGCTTAGTGCTCAAGTTTGTGCCCAACCTTCGCTCCCATTAGCACCGACTCTTGCTTTGAGTCAGCTCCATCCCTGGATGTTGGCCCTTCCCTGGCCTTGCCTTTGTTCCCAGCTCTGCCGTGTCCCCTCCTGGTATTCCACCAGCCCCAACCTGTCCCCTCCTTCCCCAGGCCTTGGGCTCCTGCCTGCGCACATCTGCTGGCAGCTCCTATCCCCTGTCGGGCCAGGCTGGCTCAGCCCCACCTATCTGTGGGACAGAGGGCTGCCCTCAGGCTGAGGTCCCAGTAGGGTTCAGGAACCATTCTTCTTCTAAATTGCTTACAAAATACTCCCACAAATATACAATGAAGTCCCAAAAGCCTCCCTCGCCAGAAAGCAGAAGTCACATCTCTACAGCAAGCTTTCTAAATCTCTGTTCTCCACCTCACCTTGTAGACACACCCAGAAAAAGGAAGTGCTTCCTTTGAAAACCAAGAGACTGATCATGCGTCCCCAATGTCAGCCACTAATCCCAGGAGCCATCTTTCCTCGAATTTTTAACTGGACAGGTTCACAGTGAATGGAGAGGCTATGATGGTCATTTTTTTTTTTTTTTTGAGATATAGTCTCACTGTGTTGCCCTGGCTAGAGTGCCGTGGCGTCAACCTAGCTCACAGCAACCTCAAACTCCTGGGCTCAAGCAATCCTCCTACCTCAGCCTCCCGAGTAGCTGGGACTATAGGCATGCGCCACCATGCCCGGCTAATTTTTTCTATATATTTTTAGTAGATTAATTTCTTTCTAATTTTTAGTAGAGACGAGATCTCACTCTCGCTCAGGCTGGTCTCGAACTCCTGAGCTCAAACGATCCACCGCTTCGGCCTCCCAGAGAGCTAGGATTACAGGCGTGAGCCACCACGCCCGGCCTATAGTCATTATTTTAATGGTACATAATATCCCACAGATTCCGCAGACTGACCAAGCTGTTTTAACTAATCATTTAGATAATAAATTGGATATTTAAGTTATTTCTAATTCTTTCCTACTTTTAAGTAACACTGCTAATAATATCTCTACATAGTTTGTCAATGTTTAGAATATTTTGTCTTAGGCTAAGTTTCCAGAAGTGGATTAATGATAAAGGGTATAAATACTGTCATGGTTTTTTATCCATATTGTTAAATTTTTTCCAAGATGATTTTTAACCAATTTACAGAAAAAGGTTTGATTTTACTGGACCCTTATCAAAATTAAACTTTGGCATTTAAAAATTATTTTTCATGTAATTAACTAATTTTTATTTTAATGTATCTTTCTTTGATTTGTACAGAGAATGAAAAAAATCCATATCTTTATTAATTCTTGTGTTTAATTTAGATACTGTTGTAGGCAGAGAAATGACTAAAGAGATTGTAAACACTTACCAAGGGATTTCCTCCTCAAATGTTAGACAGATTTTAGTAAAAGTTAAAATTTAGAATGTTCCTCAGTTCAAGACTCAGAAATACATATCATCTTTCTTGGTTCTGCATTTAATTTAGAATCGTTTTATAAAGTTGATCTTGAAAATGTCACATTTTATATTTTATGGTAACAGAATGAGAAAAAATAATATTAATATATTGGCTGCACCACCACTGTATTAATAGATTTGTAACAATGGGCTTGTCTTATGGAATATTGGGTGAGTTGACTTATATCTAATTAGTCTGGTCCTATAACTAGTATTCACTTTGAAAAATTCATTCTATTTTATCTTTTGCCTTCCCCTTCGTGTAGGAAACATTCATTTGGTTTCCTGAAAAGAAGTTAAAAAAAAGGTTCTGAGAATAGACACTTGTTGCCTGGAGTCATTCACTTGGCAAGCGCAAGGAACAGTGGGTGCCCAGGGCCAGGGAGAGAAAGGAACGCGGGGAGGAAGGTTAACAAAACAGCTAAACACAATTTTCAGGGTAGATAAAAGTTGAGAAGATTTATTTTTTAAATTTCGGTTTAAATTTAAACTTTATAAAGAATAAAGGACATTTATACCAAGGGCTAGAAGTTATCAGCAGTGCACTCAAGAGGGTAAAGAGAAGGGCAGGAAGAGCTGGCAATGTACGGGTAAGACTCACACAAACAGTAGCCGTTCTCTGCTCCTGCTATAAAACTGCCAAGACAAACCAGAGTCTTGACCAGGTGATTTGAGCCAAGGAAAGTATCAAAGCGTACTTAATGTCCTAAACCTCATGTGTACCTCCGAGGAGGCCAGGGCTTAGTGCTTTCCCAAAATGATCTTTAGATTCACAGAAGCAAAACATGCAACCTTCTGTCAACAAATAGAGCCATGAAAATAGCATTGGCTTTTATGCTCACTGGCCCATGTCCTCAAAAAAGTCAACGTGGTACTAAAAGCAAACAAGCCCTATGCCAAAAAAATTAAGTAACATGCTTTTGACACACTTGGTGACTCTTCATATATTGTATGTTTTTAAGAGAGGAATCTATGTTTGTTCATAAAAAATTATTCACTGTTTTCCAACAATAAAAGTTAAATTCTTAAACATGTGGTATATTCATTTAATGGAATATTTACAATCTTTAAAATACATAATGACATGGAAAGATTTTTGACATATTGTCAAGAAGGAACTGCTACAAACTAGCGAAGTGTGTTAAATTGTATTTTTTTAAAAGGGTAAAACCATGAGTCTCGTACAGATACAAAATAAACACATGTTGAAGACTTCTGTTTAACTCAATATTATTTATTTAATGAGGGAAACAGCAGATGTTACAACCAATTCATAGAAGAAATTAAGGAGCCACAAATTTAGGTGGAGCAAATGAATATTGAGATACACTCCCAAATGAACACAAAACTGGATTTTTCCTGGGGGTTGGGAAAGAAATTGTCTCTCCAACAGACAGGAGTCATTAGATGGTCTAGAGATAAGAACTATGTTCATTTGCAATAATTTGTCAGTTATCTACAAAATACAGAGTTGAAAAATAACCTAATTAAAGACGAAGATCCATATCCCGCTAGCAGTGTTTCTCAATCTTTTTTTCATTATTGCCTTCCTAAGGAGACTTTTTAGACATTTTTACATAATCCGTCCCATACTGCTCCCAAATGAAACATTAAGGAATAAGATTTTTGTTGAGTAGACTTGAACTTTGGAGTGCCACAAGCCATTATAATAGCTAAGATTATTTTTTTTCTGCCCCTTAAGTTCCAATTTTTGTCCTTTTTGAGGCAATTGAGAATTCATGACCATCAGGGACAAACCCCAGAAGTTCCCCTGTTCCATTGAAAGGGTATCCAATAAGCCCTGTAGCCTATTTCAAAGTCTTAAGTTACCCCTTATAACACAATGATGTCATTTTTAAAAAAAACACCGTGTGTGTGTGTGTGTGTGTGTGTGTGTGTCTTAAAGTTTATACCAGGAGTTAGCAAACTACAGCTTGCAGGCCAGATCTCACCTGCTCATTTTTGTAAACACAGTTTTAGTGGCAACACACAGCCACACACATTGTTTTGCCGTGGATGGCCGTTTTCACACCACAACAGCAGTTGAATGGTTGCGACAGACACCTCAGGACCGACAAAGCCTCAAATATTTACTATGTGTTGAAAGAAAAAGTGTGCCAACCTCTAGACTTCAGTAAACCATCGATAGAAACTGTGTCAGGTTAATAGGATAATGAATTATTGTTCTTTAAAAAAAATCCATATTTCTTATAAATGTTTTACTTCTTTTTTTTTTTTTTTTTTT
>CAUYSK010059166.1:0-11433 GCA_963575035.1 Avahi laniger | reverse complement strand
TCCTGAGCTCAAGCAATCCTCCTGCCTCAGCCTTCCGAGCAGCTGGGACTACAGGCATGCGCCACCATGCCCGACTAATTTTTTCTATATATTTTTAGCTGTCCAATTAATTTCTTTCTATTTTTGGTAGAGACGGGGTCTAGCTCTTGCTCAGACTGGTCTCGAACTCCTGAGCTCAAACAATCCGCCCGCCTCGGCCTCCCAGAGACCTAGGATTACAGGCGTGAGCCACCGCGCCCGGCCGATTGTTAAACTTTTTAATCAAATCCTATTCACCTCCGCAAGTGCTTGAATGCCCAAATATAAGGTAATGTTTGTATCCTAAACAAGTCTTACATAAAAGCCTCTTCACCATATTGGGAATCACCATGTTGAGAATCCTTTCAGTTTGCTTGAGAAAGCCTAGCAGATATTCTGCTCTTATCTCTGAAAATGTTATTCCCTGAATAGATTTGTGGGTGGTTTGTTTTCTGTTTTTTGTTTTTTGTGTTTTACTGTGAGCCTGTAATGGTTAGAATTAAGTTTAGCTGCATGTGACAGAAAATATCCCTGATACTTGCCAGCAACCCTTAACAGGATTCATTGTACTTCATTAAGCATTCCCTCTACTAAAGACTGTCTTGGAATGTGTAGTCCCCCAATAGGCTGCCGTTTGCTGAAGATTGCTTCCTGTTCCAGTGACTCTGGGCGTAAAGTCATGGCCTCCCAGTACCATTTCCCAAGAAGTTTAATTTCATTCATATACACTCTTGGCTTGCTAAATAAAGATAAAAGGGAATGTTAAACCACATTTGTTATCGTACACAGGCAGCGGTAACTCACCTCATGTGGCACGTGTTGTGTATTATCTATGTGTTTGTTGCAAGCTCTTTTCTGTCCAAGAAAGGCCCATCCTTTGGTTTGCATTTGTAGATATATAATGCAAGTAGAAACTACAAATGCAATAATTGATAATTGTAGTTATATTTACATGCTTCTTACTGCTTCCAACTATAGATGGCTACTCCAGTTTTGTAGCTTCAAAAACAGAAAATCTGCTATTGCTTCTAGGTGCGGTGCTTGCATTTTATCATCTTGACTTAACTTTTTCACAGCGGACCTGCCAGGTCTAGAATATTTTACTTTAAGAAGACCATCTGTATGCATTTCCCCTTTTCTTCCCTTACTATTTCTTTTGCCTCTTTTAAGCTATGTTAGCCAATGTGGATTTTGATTATTGTTCCTCTTTGCTGTTTTGACACAAAGTTTTCACTGGTTAATAGCTAAATTAGAAAATGAAAGGCAGAATAACATGTAGGTGAAGGTAGATTTGTATAAAATAAATTGACCTTTCTTAGGTAAGACTGTTCTATTCTGAGAATTTTGTACTTCCTTATACTTTTGATATTAAAATATTTGTATTTTCTAAAGTGATATACAGTAAAAAAGTATTTTCTTGATAAAATAAATTATAAATTGGTGATCATAATATCTTTCCAAAACTTATGGCCTATGAGACAAGAAAGCACTGGTAAAATTTTGTCTGAGTCTCACTAGCCTTTCTCTTAGTTTTTACATCTCTAACATGTGGATCTATAATCTCCTTCTTTCACTGGATTGTTGTTAGAAAATGAAGAACAATAACACAGGCAAAGACTGGTTGGTAGGACTTATTAATACTTCAGAATAATCCAAGGTGGTGGCTGAGAGGAGGAGCAACACACAGGTAAACAAGATTGGCTATGAACTGGTAATCCTTGAAACTAGGCGGCAGGTATGGGGAGTTCCTTATACCATTATCTCTGCTTTTGAACATTTCCATGATAAAATTTTTTTTAAAGTGAGGCTGTTTAAGGAGACTGATCATGGCAATAGTTTTTCATTTCCTTCTAAGCAACTAAATATTTTAGCTACTCTTAGCAGCTAAATGCTTCCTATGCTAAATTCCATCTGATGCGGAAAGTCATGAGAGCTGGCCTGCTCTGGATGAGGAGGAAGCAGGAGGCCTGGAGCTTGTTGAGTCTCTCCCTTGCCCCCTGAGGCTCCTCTGCAGAAACCCACCAGCTCCTGCATCTGCTTTTCCTCTCACATCCTCCTGTTACTCTAGAATAAGAGCCCCTCCTCCTGTCAAAGTCCAGCTGTCTCCGTTGTGTCCAGGATCCGTGGCCTTCTGCCCTCCGAGGGGTTTTGCTGCTTCAGATCCACATTTCGCATCTTTCCCATTCTTCTGTAACGTTCCCGTCAGCATCCTCACGTATCTCCCATCTTTAAGAGCAGAACAAAACAAATTCCTTCCTTGATTTCACATCCCTCTCCATCTGCGACCCCATTCGCTATGCCCCTTAATACCCAGACCTTCTTGAGAGAGTTCTTTAGACTCGCTGTGTCCACCTCGTCACTTTGCCTCCACTCTGCAGCGTGCCGGGGCCTGGGCACAGCAAGGCCACCTGTAGTCATGTTACCTCAGCTGTGAGCACTTCCTGTCCTCATCCTCCTCAACCTCGGGGCATCTGTGACAAAGCCTTACCTTCTGTTTTCCTCCCTCACAGCCCAGTCGCTGCCGGCTCTATCTCAAATCCACTTCCTTCTCTCTCTCTCTCCTTTGCCACCAACACAGTCTGGGTTGTTGTAATAGCTTTTGACTTCTGCTCTTTCTTATCCCCATTCATTCTTTACTCAGCAGCCAACGTGATCTTTTAAAACATATGTTAGATCATATCATTCCCATCTTAAAATCCTGCGGAATATTTTACGCTCCAGCAAGACCCTGCATGATCCAGCTATTCCCTGTCACACCTGCTTTAACCTGGTCTCCCCGTTACCCTGCGTTCCAGACATACAGACCTCCTTTTGGTTTTAGGAATGCACCAATCTTTGATTCACTTTTGAGTCTCTTTGCATGCTCTTTCTTTGCCTAAAATGCTTGGTCTCTGCCTCATTTCAACATAAATGCCACATCCTTAGGTCTTCCCTAATGACCACATTGAAATGTGTTCCCTTATGCCCACTGCCTGGATCATTCTCTTAAGTAGAGCACCACATCATCTCTTCAACACAGTTTCTTTTTGAAGATCATAGCTTCAAATCCTGGGCTCAAGCGATTCTCCTGCCTCAGCCTCCCAAGTAGCTGGGACTATAAGCGTGCCGTGCCTGGCTAAGTTTTCTTATTATTATTATTACTATTTTTTTTTTTTTTTTTTGTAGAGATGATCTTGCTATGTTGCCCAGCTGGTTCAGAACTCCTGGCCTCAAGCAATTCTCCCACCTTGGCCTCCCCAAAGTATTGGAATTACAGGCATGAGCCACTGTGCTTACCCTCTCTTTAACACACTTTTCTTTCAACTTGTACTTGCACATTTGTTATGTTTGTTTTCCCCTACCAGACCGAAGTTCCATGAGAGCTGGAACTGCGTCTGTGTCTCAGCTCCATGGACTAAGCACAGCGCCTGACAGAGTCAGCGCTCAACGGTGTGGGTGATGTATGTGCAATGGGTGAATGAGTGGATGAAAGGCCTCGTGGACCACAGAATACTTAACCCTCCCTAGGACCACATTCACAGAATTATGCTTTACGGGAGGACTCCCAGCTTTTATCAAGGATTATTATAAAGCCTTATAAAAACTGATATTATAGATTTCATACACATAGATGAGAACATTGTTTATTATATGATTCAAGGTACCACATGTAAGGTTTACATTATAAATTTCTTAGAATTTAGTGTTGCTAAGTACTTTCTTGCCCCCAGAAGAATTTTTAGACTTTCTCCTTTCTGTTAATGTCACATTTCTCTTTTTGCCTTGGCTACCTGGATGTTCAGAGAAAAAGTTAAGGTTCAATCACCAGGATTGACATAATAAAGGAGTGGCTTATGAAAGAGACACAGGTTTTGGAGTTCAAGCTGGGTTTGAATTCCAGCTCTGGCACTACATATCTGTGGGCAAGAATTTTAAACTCCCTGAGCCTGGGCTTCTGTGTCTGTGAAATGGAGATGGCACCCACATTGCAGAGCTGGTAATGTGCCTCAACCACGGAATGCTCAGTAATTATTTTTCCCCTCAGCCTCTCCTTTTCATTAGCTACATGTAAATAAATTGCTTCAAATCCTTTTTGGAAAAAGTGTGTATGAATAACTTAAAGAACAACAAAATATTTGGTGATTTGGTGAAAAGCAATTGATTGAAAACATAGAATTTTATGAGAGCTATCAGATATCTCTAGTCAAGTGTTTTCACTTGTTAATATCTCAGTATTCAAATCTCAATTCAAATCTCCCCTGCTCAGAGGCCTTCCTTAACCTACCTGTCTAGATATCTTCTCTCCCATTACTATGTCCCCGTACTCTATTTTCTTTACAGCACTCATCACTGTTTTAAATTACTCATTTGTCTTCTAGTTTGTATCAGCTAGTTGGGACTGTGTCTGTCTAAATTTACCCCCATACTCCCAGCCCCCAGAGCAGTACCCAGCACATAATTGGCACTCCATAACATTTGAATGAACAGAAGCTAAGTGGAACATTTTGGTTGACTCTTAGATAACTTTGAAAAGGAAAATGCATTTTCTCTGGAATCTTTAAACCATGCTTTTGAAAAATATTGCCAAACACCTATGTAAAACGTAATTATACATAATATTTTAAAAGTTGAACTTTTGAGCTAAGATGATCATTATCTTAATTGTTAATGGTTTGCTATCCAAAAAAAAAAAAAAATTAAATTTTCTGTTTTCTCTTTTAGATCAAAGAGCCCCCTGAAATCAATTTAATTCTGTACCCTCAAGGCCTAACTGGTGAAGAAGTTTACGTAAAAGTGGAGTTGAGGGTTAAATGCCCGCCTACCTATCCAGATGTGTGAGTACATTTATAAATAACTTCGATGTAATTTCAGTTTTCTGTTCTGACAACATAGGAACCGATTGACATTAATAGTATTTCCTCCTTCCTGCCCCCATTCCACATTAAATTTCATTTCCTGTCACCTGTATTTCAATGAAACTACATCAGCAATAGATGTTTTCATGAAACCTGTCTTTTTTTGATTCTGTTTATACATAGAATTGTCACTATAGATATTAATATTTGCTCAGTGACTACTTATTTGCTTCTTCTGACATGTTAACTTTGTTTACTTAATTCTTCATAAACTAGGAAGAGGAAAAAATCTAGAAGAGAAGGATAAAAGCGTGGTGACTATTGAAAGCACTGTGTACTTAAGGTTTAACGTATAATTGGCGTTAGAAATTCAGTACACTTCTGTGCCCAACATGACCATTTACTGCCCACTGCCTAGAGTAGAGGAGGGTTCAGAGTTGCTGTGCTTCTCCATGGGGCACTGTGACAGGCGGGTCTGCCTTCTGCAGGGCTGTCCCAAGGACATTAGCATCCCAGGCCCTTACCCACTGATGCCAGGAGTGTTCTCCAGTCATTGAGACAACAGCAGAACCCCACGTATTCCCAAACTGGCCCTGAAGGTGATGTTACCTCTGGTTGGGAATCACTGGTTAAAGCCAAAGTGTTAGCCATCAGCATTCCAGTGGTCTGTTCTTGAAGTATCATGTATATTCCATGTGATCTTTCCCCAGACATTCCTCGTGGCAAGGCAGATTGGCCTGGATGATGTCAAGTGGTTTGAACAGATAGTGCAGGGAACCAGTGAAGGCTTTTGAGAAGGGAAGTGGCAAATAAAAGGAAGCACTGCTTTACACAGTGGGTGGTGATGTACGGAATTTGATGGCAGATACGAAAATACAGATAGGTCAAAACTGAACTCCTTGAGGTCAGTAACCCCCCTTGGCCCCCAATACTATACTGAAAGTATGTATAGTAGATATGTGAAACATTAATTAATGAAAAAAGGTAATTAAATTTATGAAAGAAAATTAAGACAGTGCCTCTCTAGGTTTTTTTAATTCCTACCAAATACATGGTATCTTTCCTAGCACTGCGTGGTGCCCAACAGTTCAATTCAGTTCTGACACTAACAGTCCGTAGTTCACGCAGACCCCGCAAATTAAGCGCTCAGTCCCACAAGATTGCCCCCACTTGCCAGTTGCAAGTCCCAGTACTTCTGACCTGTAAATTCTGGGTGTAAATTTTGGGTTTCCCACAGCCCCCTCAGGTTGGATGATTTGCAATAATGACTCACAGAACTCAGGAAAATACTTTACTTATATTTAACGGTTTGTTATACATGATGCAGCTCTGGAACAGCCAAGTGGAAGAGATGTGTAGGGCAGGGTGTGTGGGGAGGGGCACGGAGCTTCTGTGCCCTCTCCAGGCCTGCCGCCCTCCCGCTCCTCTGTGTGTTTGCCAACCCAGAATCTCCCTGAACCTTGTCATTTAGGGGTTTTTATAGAGGTTTCGTTATGTAGGCATGACTGATTAATTAAATCTTTGGCCACTGGTGATTGAACTCAATCTCCAGCCCCCTCTCCTCCCCAAAGGTCTGGGGTGGGGCCGACGTTTCTCACCCTGTGATCAAGGCTTGGTCTTTCCGATGCCCAGCCCCCACACTGAAGCTCTGACACCAGTCAGAGTTACCTCATTAGCACTAACTTTGGTATGGTTGAAAGCGGTTTGTTAGGAATAACGTAAGATGCTCCTCTCACCCCTGTCACTCAGGAAATTCCAAGGGTGATAGGAGCTCTGTGCCAAGAACCGGGGTCAAAGACCAAATATATTTTTTTTGTTATGCCTTAGCCTTCAAGAACTCAAAATATTCTTGAAAAATCAAAATAGAGAAAAATTTGCATATGTAAGTACTATAATGTTAATTGTAGCATTACTTACGAAAGTAAAGAAATTGGAAGCAGTCTAAATGTCAAACACTAGAGCAAGGTTTCTCCACCTTGGCACCACTGACATTTTGGGTGGATAGTTCTTGTCGTGGGGCTGCCCTGTGCACTGTAGGATGTTCAGCAGCATCCCGGACCTCGACCTCCTAGATGCCAGGAGCACCTTTCTCTTCAGGTTGCAAAAACCAAAAAAGTCTTCAGACATTGACAGTTGTTCCCTAGGGGCCAAGATTGTCCCCCATTAAGAACCACTACACTAGAGAACTGTTCAGGTAAATCTTGATGTGTCCATGTGATGAAAATATTATGGGATGATGTTTTTAAAACAACATGGAAATGCTTATAAAAAGTAAAAGTAAAAAAGTAAGCATAAATTATGAATTATGTGGCAAGGACATAAAGAGAACATTAGGAAATTTCTTTAAAGTTTACTTAATTAGTTTTATAAATAAATTTTTCACCATTTTGTTAACATTGCTGTATAATGATGGCTTAATTAAAAAATAATTATATAAAGCTTGATTTGGGGGACCATACTTATCCTTCTGAAATGATATGATACAGGAAAACTTTGCTTTTCTGCAAAATAGTCCTTAATGGCACTGTGTGAGAGAGAATTGTGGGTCGGATGGACCATACAGGGACTCAGGACCATACACGGCTTTCCTATTCTCAGCTGTCCATCTATCCAATAGATAGCGATTGTAGAATCCATCACATCAAAGCATTGAGAGGATACAGAGATAGGTGACTCATCCAGGCTTCACTAAGGTAAAATACCATGAATTACTCAAAAATACTTGGGAGGAAATATGAATCATCTCCACTTGAGTAAAATTAAATAAATTCTATTTAATCCCAGAGAGTTGTTATTGGATATTTATTGGTTGGGTATAAAAGGAAACCTGAAGGCTGGTTGTGTGATACTGTTGAGTAGAAAATGTTGACTTAGATGAGCTCTCAGGGATGAAGAGGAGCATGAATTACACATCCTTGGAACAGGCAGTTTGCAGCATGTGTATGACTGGACTTACACACGCGGAGTGAGCATTTCCACCTGTTTACAATCAGAGTGAGTGAGTGAGTGGGACGCAGTTCGTTGTGGGAATACTAGGTAGGTCGCTGGGGCTCCATCTTGCTTGGTTGTTCTCTTTCTGCTTTAAGGTAAAGCACACGAACAGGTGTAGAATGCTTGGACTTGCTGGTGAGCTATCAAAGCTAGGTTAATTGACGTTGGTTGCAAGCCAGGGTCGAAAATTACCATACAAGGGAATACATGGTTAAGTTACTAGACTGGAGTCAGACACAGCTGGAATGATTTTTTTTTTCCTTGGAGAAGAAACCAAGAGTTGGGGATCAGGGCAAGTCAGAGGCAATAAATACTAATTGATGTGGGGAAATTTTAATCAGATTGTAAAGCTGAAAGCTAGCGGATCAAGCATGGTCAGTCTGGATCACCTGGGGGAGTAGGGCGCCTGACAGCCAACACCAAACACTTTGCCTAATCTACTTCGTCCCCACAGGGTGTAGGTGACTCCATGTTGAGCATGATGTCAACTGTAGTTGCTGTGATACAGTTGAAATCCTTTTGAGATTAAGGGAACTGTTACTGGGATTGTTTACACATGAAGTCTGTGTGAAATCCTCAGGCCTAGAGTGCTTGGAACCTAGCCAGTATTAATACAAACAGGCTATACTTTGTGGAGTAACTCCTTTTTTAATTTTTTCTTTTCCAGAGTTCCTGAAATAGACTTAAAGAATGCCAAAGGTCTGTCACATGAAAGTGTTAATTTGTTAAAATCCCGCCTGGAAGAACTAGCCAAAAAACAATGTGGGGAGGTAAGATTTGTTAAACTGGAATTAAAAGAGGACAGTAAAAATCTCTATCATGCTCACCAGCATTTGCCTTTCTGCCTTTTCTGTGGCTTAAAGCTGCGGTCCCCCCTGGGCTGTTTACCGGTACCAGTCCGTGGCCTGCTAGGAACCAGGCACACAGCAGGAGGAGAGCAGCGGGTGAGCGAGTGAAGCTTCATCTGTATTTACAGCCGCTCCCCATCACTCGAATCACCACTTAAGCTTCACCTCCTGTCAGATCAGCGGCAGCATTAGATTCTCATAGGAGCGGAACTCTAAACTGTGCATGCAAGGGAATCTAGGTTGCTCACTCCTTTTGAGAATCTAACACCTGTTGCTCTGAGGTAGAGCTGAGGCGGTGATGCTAGCGCTGGGGAGCGGCTGCAAATACAGATTATCATTAGCAGAGAGGTTTGACTGCACAATAAATGTAATGTACTTGAATCATCCTGAAACCAAACCATCCCCTCTCCCCCACCCACCGTACCACCCGCCCGTCCGTGGAAAAATTGTCTTCCATAAAACCAGTCCCTGGTGCCAAAAAGGTTGGGGACTGCTGGCTTAAAGACTGTCTCATTGCACCTCACATCCAATTTTGACTAGAATATTTTATTTCTTATTGCAGTGTACAAAGGGGAACATCCGTTATTTCTGTTGATTTGGGAGGGTTTTTGAAATACAGCTCATAGAGTATCTGTAGATGGTACTCTTGATGCTTAAGAATTTTTCTGAAAACAGTCGATGTGAACTTGACTGTACTTTTTATACACTTTGGACCTGGCATTGTGACCTGATCTTGACTTGAACCTTTATGATGGGAAATGTTTGCAGACAAGTGATATCTGACCAAACTTTGCCACCTCTTTCTTTTGCATATCGGGATTCATTGTTTTCCTTAACTGGTGACATATTCGACTTCTTTAATGTCTGTTCTACACCTAAGCATTTATGCTGAGTTCAGCACTGATTCTTTTTTAATCTTTTGAACATCACAGTCTACGTATGAGTTCTCCCTTGAGCGGCAGAACTCTGGAGAGCAAGACTAGGTGACTTCGGGGGGTAGACTATTACTGTGCTTTCCTTAAGCCATACCTGTTCCCTCTGAGTGCAATCCATCTTTTCCTTACTTCTGTATAAAGCACTCAAGTGTTTTTGCCTAGGCAGCCCTAGGCCTCCTCCTCGTCTATGTCAGACCTCCCTTAGAGATAACCAAAGGTAACATTCACCTCATACAAAGGCACTTGCATTTTATAACACAGTGAGTCACAGTGCAATCCACGAAGTACCTTTGGTCTATAAAAATTATGTCTACTTAAGTTGATGTTTCCAAGACCTTCAGTGATTATTGAGGTACAGAAAGTGATTCTAGAACAGCCTGAATAAAAAACTAGGCCTTGGGAGTTATTCTCAAGTTCTTCCTAGTGTAAGAGGATTCTAATGTCTAATTAAAAAATATTTATAATATGGAGTTATATTGAAAATTCAGCTACAGAAAATCCTTTAGTTTCTTAGATTCATGATTTATGATTTCAGTTTTTTAACTGTATTTTAAATTAAACTTTTTATTTTATGACAATTATATATTTATACATGTAAGAAATCATAAAGATCCCATGCACCTTTTGCCCAGTTTGCCCACTGGTAACATTGTGCAATGCTGTAGTACAATATGTAACCAGGATATTGACCTCGATACAGTTGAGAAACGGAAGTGTGCCCTCACCCCAAGCATCTCTCAGGTTACTCTTCTCTAGCCACCCCTGGTACCCCCACCTTTTCCTCCATACCTGGCAACCACTAATCTGTTCTCCATTTCTATAATTTTGTCATTTCAAGGATGTTGTATAGGTTAGTCACACAGTATGTAACACTTTGGGATTGGCATTTTTCACTCAGCATAATTTCCTAGAGATTTATCCAGGCTGTTGCATGTCTCAATAGCTGTCAGTTTTTGTAGCTGCGTAGTATAGAATTACCACTGTTTGTTTAACCATTCACGAGGTGAAAGACATCTAGATTGTTTCCAGTTTTTGGCTATTACAAATAAAGCTGCTGTAAACATTCATATGCAGGTTTTTGTGTGTAAGCATAAGTTTTCATTTCTCTGGGATAAATGCCCAGGAGTAAAATTGTGGGTGTATGGCAGTTGCATGTTTAGTTTTGTAAGAAGCTGCCAATCTTTTCCAAATTGGCCGAACCACTTTATATTCACAAAATTATTATTTGAATTGTCCAGTTTCTCCTTTTTCTTGCCATAATTTGATGTTGTCACTATTTTTTTTGTAATTTTCGCTGTTCTAATAAATGTTGTGATGGTTAATTTTATGTATCAACTTGGCTAAGCCATGGGCCCAGATATTTGGCCAAACATTGTTCTAGACATTTCTGGGAAGATTTATTTTAAATGATATCAACTTTTAAATCATTAGACTTTTACTTTAAGCTGATTATCTTCCATAGCGTGGGTAGGCCTCATCCAGTCAGTCGAAGGCCTTTATAGAAAAAGACTGACATCTTCTTTTTTTTTTTTTTTTGAGACAAAGTCTCACTCTGTCGCCCAGGCTACAGTGCCGTGGCTTCAGCCTAGCTCACAGCAACCTCAAACTCCTGGGCTCAAGTGATTCTACTGCCTCAGCCTCCCTAGTAGCTGGGACTATAGACATGCGCCACCATGCCCAGCTAATTTTTTCTCTATATATATATTTAGTTGTCCAGATAATTTCTTTCTATTTTTAGTAGAGACAGGGTCTCGCTCTTGCTCAGGCTGGTCTCGAACTCCTGACCTTGAGCGATCCACCCGCCTC
>CAUYSK010059165.1:0-69527 GCA_963575035.1 Avahi laniger | reverse complement strand
TAACACATTTAAGACACTCAAGTAAAGAAAATGTAAATGTATAAAGGTCACAGACAAACTATTATCAACATGCAGGAACTCGGGCAATATCATTCCTATTGGTCCTTCCTTTGGAATTTACTAGAGAAGGAGCCTCAGAAAATGACTAGAGAGACATTGACATAACCACTAGGGGAGAGCACAAAATACACTGTTAGTCACTGAGCTAAGATAAAATGAGAAAGGCATCATAGACTGTGATACCACCTATGACTACATATGGTAATGGAGATATAGTACATTTTTTAAAAGGTAAAGGAAAAATAGAACATTTGAAAACAAATTTAACTGCCTTCAGTAATCATAATGGTTATCTTAGCTTGTTATTCAGAGGCAGTCCTATGTGTTAGAAGGGATAAAGAAAATGAGTATTCTGGGACATTCTAATTCTATTATCCCCTAAATCCTTGAGGATCAGGAGTCTCAGTGTAGAAGGAAGAAGATACAGATGTAATATAGAAAAGGTAAAGTAAAAACCCTACAATCCTATATTTGAATTAAAAATGGTAGACTGAATTTGCTGCAAAAACTAGAAATAATAACCCCAGGTCCAACGAGTAATTCTGGAGCTAGATTGTGGTCTTTAAATAGCATTTCATATTAAAAGACACCAGGGCTTCTTAAAGAAATGACTGATTCCAGGTCTGGTGCAAGAAAGGTACAAGATGACCTAAAATATCTTGACACACCAGAAAGCAAGGAAAGATCATTCTATAATGTCAAAAGACTTCAGAGCCAAACTGAAACATGCTCCCCTTGGACAAAGATAGGACAACGAAAGTATCAGAAAGGATAAAATTAGCAATCAATTGAAATCCATTAAATACATTTAAAGATTTGTAATGATATTTAAAATAAAATCATTATCTTTTGAGGATGACAGGGAACTGCTTCATTATCTTGAAAATTGTGTAAAGAAAAGAACCAAGCATTTACACTGCCTCTTCTTTAGGAACTGTACTATGGGATAATCAAATAGCAGATGAGAGGGAACATTGCCTTATAAAATTATACCAACTAAAAAATAAAAAAGAAGTGATAGAATTATATTAATATTAACTTCTTTGCAACCCCAATAAATTACTATGCATAAGCATTGAAAATCAACCGTTATAAATATTTTTAAAAGAGCAAAATTCAGACATGTGTCTCTTAATGAAAACCCATAGTTTTGCCAAAAGGACTGAATCTAATTGAATCTAATTGAGTGTTTGGATCCATCTACCAATTTGCAGGAAATACGGAGCACAGAGGAACATGTCGAACTGCACCATGAGTGCACAGTCAGCAAAACCCAGACTGTTGACTCTGGAAGGTCAGATGCTCTGGGTTTTTCACAGACGTATTATAAGAAAAAGAAATGAATGGTTGAAAAACCTGTAGATTAAAAGAGACATAAAAAATATAGGAAATTCTTAAAAATGGGCAACACTGAACTCTGTCATATCTAGGGATGCTCACTTGGGGGATAAAACTATAAAGAAATGCAGGGAAGTGCTTACTGTATCTGTCAGGATGGATACTTCCTACTTTAGGAAAGAAGGAAGGGCTATGACAGAGGCTGGTCTCTGGAGGTATTTCTGGAGAGGCTGCCAACGTTCTACCTCTTAAAATGAGGCTGTTTACCTTACAATAATTTGCTAAGCTGTGCATTTGTTTTGTGTAGTTTTCTGTACTTGTGTTTTATTTTATAGAAAAAGGTAATAAAATAAACAAAATATAAGCATATGTCATATCAAATATAATTTGCAAATCTACATGAAAGATATATTTCGTAGGCAGAAATATTTTTTAAATGACTCAACCTGCTCTACAGAGCCTGGAAATATCATGAATAATTTTTTTTTTTTTTTTTTTTTTGAGACAGAGTCTCACTCTTTTTGCCCGGGCTAGAGTGCCGCGGTCTCAGCCTAGCTCACAGCAACCTCAAACTCCTGGGTTCAAGTGATCCTTCTGCCTCAGCCTGCCGAGTAGCTGGGATTACAGGCATGCGCCACCATGCCTGGCTAATTTTTTCTATATATTTTTAGTTGTCCGATTAATTTCTTTGTATTTTTAGTAGAGACGGGGTCTCGCTCTTGCTCAGGCTGGTCTCAAACTCCTGAGCTCAAACAATCTGCCCGCCTCGGCCTCCCAGAGTGCTAGGATTACAGGCGTGAGCCACCGCGCCCGGCCATGAATAATTTTTAATATTGAAAAACATGGTCAGTGTCTTAAACATTTTTTGTGCTATCCCATGGCCTAACATAATTTTCAGAACAAAATAGGTATCATTTATTGAGAGTTCACTATATGGTAAGCACCGTGTCAATTGCTTTACATGAACTATCTCATTTAATCCTCCCTATGACCTTAAAGATAGTGTTTGTAATTATCTTAAGGAATATTCCACATAAAGAGACTGAAACTTAGAGAGGTTAAGTCCATGCCTGAGGTCCTCCAACTCCAGTGGGCACAGCTGGAATTTGAACCCTGGAAGTCTGACTCCAGAGCAAGTTCTATCTCCAAAGCAGATGTTCAACAAATACTGTCTAATAGAGTATTTTATAAAAAAGGAATACATTTTGCCTTTCTATTTTCTGTTCATTGCATCATTCTAAATATAAAAATATCAAATAACTATGCTTGTGTTTGAGTTGAATACATTATATCAAATCAACATAAATAATACATTATGTCATTAATCAAACAATATATCAAATCAGCATTTGGTAATTTTCAAAACGTATCATAATCCCATTGTACAGTGAGTGTTTGGGCCTGGTAATTTTTTAGAAAGGAAAAGAAAAGAAAGCCCATACCCAGATTTACAAACCATAGGGAAGTCACTTACTTGCCCAAAGCCTGCTTCCCCATCAGCCTCTTTCAATTTCCCAGTGATTCTCTCAGTTAATACTAAATAAACAAAATGAAATGGACTCAAAGGGCACTTGGAAGAATCAATGATCATTTAAAATATTTTTCAAGTGCTTAAAACATTAAAAATAAAATATTTTGTTTGAGCTACATTGAATACATTGTTTTAGTGTCAATATGAATCTTTGAAACAGGTGATTTTTATAGTTTTAGTTGGCTATTGAGGCATTTACAGAAGGCAATATGGTATAGGAAAAATAATTTAACTATTTTTAACAAACTAATAAACATGAAACTTTTGTGTGGGAGCTCTTAAAAAGTTGTTCTATTCCAAATAGTATTTATTTCATCCAGTTTAACTTTAGGTGTTAGGTTAACCTGGAATTATGAGTTGACATTGCAATATCTGAATTTCAGTACAATATATTAATATGATTTTCATAACATTGCACATGGAACACTACATTCCAGAACCTCTCTGCTTCTAAGGACACTTTTATATCATGCAATTAATTAAACTTTAGAATCCACATAAATATCAAACAGTCATTATTTCACAATAAGGTGGTTATGATTACACTATATATTTGCTATTACAAACACTATTATTAAATACTAACCTCGTTAGTGTTTTTTGTTGTTATTCTTTGTGCTGGATTATGCCCTGTGATGTTCTGCATGAATTCTGTTACTGTTGTTGTTTCCAAATTCTGGATCAGTTTAAAAATTAACTTACACAATAATATCAATATACCACCCAGTGACACCTTTTTTTTTGTTCCTTCTTTCTTTTTTTCTCCTTTCCTGTTCTTTCCTTTATCCTCTGAACAAATAATTGTTGACTGCCTGCAATATACCAAAGCCTATATTAGACTAACACAATATTATGCTGTTCTCACGTCACTTAACCTAGAAGGGTATATAAACAAATACAGAGGTGAATATTATAAACTGTAATATTTGCAAAATAGAAATAAGCACTGGATGGTTCTTCAGTGTAAAGAAGAAGTGCTGAACTCAGCTTGGTAGGGAAGGTGGAACACGACACACTTCTTTGAACCTCAGCGCCACCTACCGCAAGGGAAACTGTTCCAAAGCCAGTAGATAGAATCAAATCTTTTCCCATAGGATTGTCTGCAACCAGACCCCTTTCCTTCCACAGTCTTCCCTTTTTAAAGCACCACTTTTAAAATATTGCCCTTAAAAGACTAAGATCAGGAAATTGACAGCTCACAAAGCAGTCTGCTGGCACCAGGACTCAAAGGAACAGGCCCCAAAAGCAGAGGCTCTTCTCGTTAGCCCAAACACAACTTGTTATAATCCCTTTCTGCCTTCTGTGCTCATATAATACAGGCCTTCTTCGATTACAAGACACTTTGAAGATCTCACCTTCTCCCATTACTTGTCTTCTACATAAAATGCCCACAGATGTGAGACTGTTAGAATGTGTGAGAACTGCGATAATTTATAAACCAATACTTCCTATGGTTTGAAATTTGTTGGGATCCAGTTGAGTTGAAAGAGGGCACTTTGCGGCAGGAGCACCCCCTACTGGCCATAGGGAGAGGTATCGTGAAACCGGGTGTGAAAGTGGATGGGTCTGGAAATAATATTCCTCACTTACTATCCAATAACAAGATTTATTGAATAATATTCTATGATACAAGAGGACTAAGATTACACATTCAAGTGGAAAAGCAATTATCTTATTTTTGTAATTTTTAAAACTAAGGTATTCTATAATTTGACCTCTTCTAGAATAACAATCACAAAAAAACTTGTGGTTTGGCTGAATTCAAGCATCTTGGAGGTGTTTTGTTTTTGTTTTTCTGTTTTGTTTCTCTTCTGAATGTAGTCAAATCGGTTTATATACCAACTGAGCAAGAATGGGATGATGCAAAGGAAGACCTAAATAAACCATGTTCTTGCATAGGAGGATTCAATATTATGAAATTGCCAATTGTCATGGATATACCTACAAATTCAGCATAATCACAATCCAAATATAAATGGGATGCTTTAATACACGTGAGAAGTTGAATCTAAAGCTCATATATAAAAGAATAGACAAGATACTTTTGATTTGATATAACAAATATCAGAACATAATACAAAACTTCAGTAACTAAAACATCATGGCACTGGCAAAGTCAATGCACGAGAAATAGATACAGGTGTTTGGGAGAATTTAGAATTTGATAAAGGTACCTAGTAAATTAACTGGAAGAGGATTTCATGAGAAATGTTGAGACAATTGGACATAATGTCTGTTTTAAGACATTTACAAGAATAAATTACTACTGAGTTAACTATATAAAGAAATATTAAAAGCCATAGAAGAATATGTAGTATGACATTTGTATAATACTAGGAGGAGGTAGCTTTTCCTGAACCAGCTATAAAGTGAGCCATAGTTCTAAGCTCCAAAAACTATACATTATCTTATAATTTTATTTAACATGTGCATAGTTTTTACTCTTCCTGTTCAGTTCTGATTCCTCTATCCTTACTGTTAACACATATTTTGCTATTGTTATTGGTTGGGAGCATTTTTCTCTTTTTCTTTCTTCCTTTTTTTTTTTTTTTTGAGATAGGAAAAATGAGTCATATGGAAATGAAGTTGCTTGGCTAACAAGTGTGGAGCCGTTGACATCGTTTCTGGAGTTCAGAGGCATTAAATGTCCCTTCTAATACTTGAACTTCCTCAGTTAGTTCAAAACTCAGAGATACTAGCTAGAGTATCTAGGTGTCTGGGACTTGTTTGACATACTCTGTATTTCCTCCCAAAATTAATAACCCAGTCCAGAAAACCAACAACAACAACACTATAGCAAGAAGGAGTAGGGACTAAAGCCACTTCATTTCTAGAGAGTGAACAGGTGAGAAGTAAAGAGCTTCAGCTGCAAGAAAACTCACTTTAAAGCTAATGTGAACGGGCACATTAATGACTATACTAATCTGTGGAAGAACACCACTTAAAACACCACTGTCGGAACTAGGTAAGGAATCTGTTGAAGAAGCCACTACTTGGAATTTAATGTTCCAGTAATTGCACCATAAAAAGACCCTTGAGCCACTGTGCAAAGGAAATGGTCTAGACAGCCACGCTCCAAGAATGTGCCATTGTGTGTGCAGCAGATTGAGTTTACACTCTGCTCCTGATTCACAAAGAGGAGTGAGTGTGCCAGTGGGCCATCGGCCAGGATGTGGGTAGTTGAGTAAGTGCTCTTGGAGGGAGTGGTGTTCTGGCAACTGCATCAGCACACCAGCTGATCAACAAATGCAGAAGTTTTGAATCAAGTTAGACAAGAAGATAAATTGGACGTGCTTTTTCCAATATGTGAAGGGTGGGCATTCACCAGATTTAAAATTTTCCTGGACTGTCAAATTTCCAGGCAATTCTGAGTAACTACCCATGTTTCTCTGTGAGATTCACATGAGGAAGACTTGTCTATACCAATTATATATAGGAATATATACCACTATATTTTCCAGACTACCTACATGATTTGATTGCACTTGCGTAACTATCACTACTTTCCACTTATAGTCAGGAGGGTAGAAAATGGAAAAGTGGAAAAAATGGAAAGTGGAAAAAATCTAGATGTTTCTAGTAGATTTGCAATACATTAGCGAAAAAGAGCCTCCTGTCAAAAGAAAAAAACATGTTTTTTTCTTTAATTCATTATTAAAGAAACTTAAATCCCACCTCTTTCACGAAGAATTTTATTGCTTCATGAAAGAAAGAGTTGGCAATTTCTCCAACACCCTAAGTTGTTCAAATTCATTTCCCATGATTATCTTAATACTTCAAGTAATGAGTTATTTGCTTATGAGTAAGATAAATGCTTTTCTATTTAAAGGGTTTAATTTCATAATATCCCTTATATTTTTCATATTGCAGCCTGCCTGAATTTTAAAGAGGAAAATCATGAAAAATTACCACAATTGACCTTTTTCCAGATTTGAGAGCAATTATGCAGCCACCATGGCTTTATTAATGCAAAGTTCTTTCCCATCAGTACAAACAAAGGATTAAATAAAAGATAATAACATGGCAGCTTGACTCTTGCTGGGACTGAAAGAGGGGAGAACCACCTAGTGCTATCTTTTGCAACTATCCCTTTTGTCTTCCAGCCATTGTCCCTCATTTCCTTTGCTTTCACATATTTCTCTCTCAATTCTCTTGTAATAGATGTTGCTACTATTCATCAATATTAGCTTCTCCTTTATTTCCAAGAACACAGAACATTACACTTCTCATACTTCCTGCTTCCTCAGCATTAGGCATGACCAAAGAACTTGCTCTGACCAATGCAATAAGAACAAAAGGAATAAGAGGGGAAGAGAGAGATGGCTACTTCAGCTAAAATGATTCTGAACGTAGACCTCATGCTACTCTAGCTGTAACCCCAATGGTCATGATAACATCAGTGCATTTTCGTTATACCCACAGCTACCTAAAGATGAATTTTATACAGTGTATCAGTCAGGGTTCAACCAAAGAGGCAGAACCACTAGGAATTAGATAGATTATATTCGGGTAGATAGAAAGACAGATAGATACACAGATGGATGTTGAAATATTTGTTACAGGGGATCAGCCTTAAGCAACTATGGGAGCTAATTAAGCAGTCTTTGAAAGGCTGTTGTCTCTGCACCTGATGCTGGATCTTGAGATCCACAAGATGGGCAATCAGGAAAGGAAGATGGATATAAAGTGGGGGAGAATAAGAACAAACTGGAACCCACAAGCACAAGCTAGAACCCTACAAAGACAAGTAAAACCCATGTCAGTTGTGATTGCCTTTGACCTTAATAACAAGGATATTGTTATTAAGGCAGAGGAACAGCCTCTCAAAGATGTCCACATCCTAATCCCTGAAACCAGTGGGTATGTTCTTTATATAGCAAAGGGGAATTAGGGTTTCGGGTGAAATTGAGGTTGCTCACAAGCTGGCCTTAAGATAGAGGGCTTATCCTGGGTTATCTGGGTAGGCCAATGTAATTACAAGGCTCCTTAAAATTGGAGAAAGGGAGCAGAAGAGAGAAGAGGACTCAGTGTCAGAACAATGAAATGTGAGAAAGATTGACCAGCTATTGCTGGTCTTGAAGACAGAGGAAGGGAACCATGAGCCAAAGAGTGTGTTCAGCGTCTAGCAGGTGGAAAAGGCAAAGAAATGGATTCATTTCTAGAAATGAATACAGCCCTGCAAACATCTTCATTTTATCCCAGTGAGATGTATGTCAAAAGCCTAACCTGCAGGACTGTAGGATAATGAATTGCTTTAAGCCACCTGTTTGCGGTAATTTGTTACAGCAGCAATAGAAAACCAATGCAAGTATGCTACAGAAACCAGGGTCCAGAAACCAGGATCCTAGGGAAAGGTAGAGTAGTTGCAGGCGCAACTGCTCCTTCATGCCGACGAGGTGAATCAGCAGATGAGCAATTGTATCTGTGAGCTACAAAATTGCTGCTGCTTCCCTTTCACCTTCTGGATCTCCCAAGAACCTTCCACGCTATATGATAAAGAGGATTCTGGGAAATTTAGTGCAGCCTAACCGGATTGACACATCACAAAGCCATTATAGAGGCTTTCCATGCCATTGACTTCACCTTTGTTTCCCTTTCCTTTCTTCTCCTTGAAGGAATTAATATAATAGCAAAATGATTGACTTTGAAATTTAATTTAATATTAAATGTTTGAATGCATTCTGGGTGTTTTCTTTAGACCATATGTACAAAATAGCAAAAAAATTCCTCATGGCTCTAAAGTACTATACATAAATATTACTATGTATTTTACATGCAAAGTTACTTGTTCAATGACTTAGAAAAGGTGAACTTTCCCTAAGCTAACAGTGGGTTCCCAATAGGGATCCATGCAGTCTCATAATGAGCATTTAATGAAAATGCATGGTTTCCTGCAAATTGTCACTATTATTAAAAAAATTTACTCAATGATGCAATACGCCTATATTACAACATGGGAAAATAAATAAAGTCCTAGATTCTAGCATCGTCTCTACTCTGTCTAACCTGGGCAGGCTTGAAAAAAAAATCATCTTATTTCTCTGAAATTTAATTGTCTTATCTGTAAAATAGGAATGATCTTTTCAACTACCTGCAATTTCATGAAATTTAAAACTATATTATCTATTATATTCTGAAGTCAAAATGAATGTCATGAAAAGAATTGTTACAATGAAGTGGTTGTTCTGAACAAGTTTCTTAACTGTTCAATATAACCAACTTCTATACATGAAGAAAACAGCTGCAAGAGTGACTGGAAAGATAGTACCACAAAGACCTATTTTTTAAGAACTTAACTGAGAAGAACAGTAAAATCCCTGAACATGCTAAGGTTGTAGTACTTTTATTTGGGGCAATCCTAATCCTTTAAAATGCATCAAAAGGAAACTGACCTTATCCTACCCCAAAGAATACCTTACGCTGAAAAATAACATAGCAATATCTAAGGAACCACAGGTATGTAGTAGATCAAGAGAATGAACCCTTTGAATCCTCATTGTTTTACAGTGAGCCATAGTGACCTCAATCAGGTATGTGCTTTGCTGATCCACACTCTGAAAAAGCAAATTTTGACTGTAAAATGTATTAAGAATTTAACGTATTTGCCATATGTGTTATCTGAAAGAAAGAAAGAAAAAAAAACCTGCTGTGGAAACATTTTTTTAAAAAAGTTTAACCACATGAAAAGAGTAAGGCACAAAAGGACAAAAGGATAATGATTTTTCCCCCCCAAACTCCTGGCCTGAACATAAGTACTCCAAAAGTCCCCCTTACCAGATGGCTAACCCGGCCAAGGGAAAACAGCCAACTTGATTTCAAATGTGAGAGTGATTTTTTATTTAAATGAAAGATAGAAACTGTCTCAATTTCATTATATCTAAGAGGGGAGCTCAAGTGTTCAGCATGTGGGTCTGGTTTGAGTAAAAGTTTGTCTTTTTTGAATAGAAATCATATGTAATCCCAGGCAGTGGCCTGAACCATTTGCTAACACTAATTGTTGTCAGTTGAAAGCGGAGTAGGAGATTGTTAAAGTCTTCCCTGGCAGAAACCTGATCTGTGGAAATGTACTTCACAGGAACTGTGATGAGGTTTGCAGCTGGCAGGGGAGGATGACAGTGTGGCCACATGCATCTCCGTCTTTCCTTTGGCAACGGAACGGAGACTCACAAGAAACTGCTCTGGGAGTTCGCTGATGGCCCTAAATGCAGCCCTGGCATTTCTTTCCTCCCCACCGCCATCCCAGTCCATGATTTGACAACAAAAACTGAAGCGGGTGTAGGTACCATTTCTAAGAACATATATTTTTCAAAAGATGATTATTTAATGATGTGGCTATTTTGAACCAGGATTAATATAAGTACATTGAAGATGTAACACTGGCAAGTTAGAAAACCACCAAGTAAGGCCAGATGTGTAAACCAACTTGATGTTTTCATTTAAAACACCACCATCAAGTTGAAAGGTCTGTTATAAGCCAAATCATAGAGAATTCACACATATATTATGTTTACCTGTTATCCCCAGTACCTAGAAATATACCAACTGCTTTTTACAATTATTATGAACTGACCTGTGCATGATCTAGCTAAGTGGATTTTGTTAGTTAAAACATTAAATTATTAAAGGGAATTTTTGATCTTATGTTAATCATGTCAGTATTTGAGAATCCAGTTATGTTCGGTAAGTTTTAATATAATTTATCTTATGTTTTAAATTGTGGTGGGACATGTAAAATTGTTAAATTACTGTGACATTCTGTGCTGATTTAGCTTTTGTTCACTAATATAAAGAAACCTCCCCCGCTTGACACTGCAGAAACTATGTGTGAACCTATTGTTTCAATTTTATTGGGCATTACCATGGCTTCTTTCAGATAATGGAGAAAGGTATGTGAGCAAAGTTTGTTTGGGAGAATCAACACATAGTATCAAGTAGATATTCTTTACGTACTTTAGAGAATAAAGAGTGACACAATGTGCCGGGCAGGGTGGCTCACGCCTGTAATCCTAGCACGCTGGGAGGTGGAGGCGGGAGGATCACCTGAGGTCAGGAGTTTGAGACAAACCTGAGCAAGAGTGAGACCCCGTCTCTACTGAAAATAGAAAAAAGATTAGCCAGGCATGATGGCATGCGCCTGTAGTCCCAGCTACTCGGCAGGCTGTGGTAGGAGGATCGCTTGAGCCCAGGAGTTTGGGGTTGCAGTGAGCTATGATGATGCCACTGCACTCTAACCTGGGCAACAGAGCAAAACTGTCTCAAAAAAAAAATGACACGATGTTGGTGCCCACACAGGGGTCAGGAACCTTTTGGATCCTTCAGTGCATCCTTTTGACTAAATCCAAATTTCACAAAACAAATCCTTTTAATAAAGGGGTTGGTTCTGTGAAGTCTGGATTTGGTCGAGGGGCTGCACTTGGGGATTTGGAGGGCCACATGTGGCCTTGAGGCTGCAGGTTCCCCACCCTGTGGAGAACGACTCTATCGGCCAGATGCTTCACAAATGGAGAAATGCTCCAAGCAATCCCTATTCAAAGGGCAACTGCAATGACTTGGGTTATACTGTACAGTTATTTTCCCCCTATGGTCCCATTCCCTGCTATTTTGGAATAAGTAAAGTGACAGCTCTTTAAATGTCTACAAAACAAATATTTAAACCAATGCGCCATGGAATGCCCCCAAACTTTCAAGGGGACACATTTATATTGTACTTTAAGTTGGTTTTAAACAATCTTTCCTCTAGAAAAAAAATCATTTTACAAGCCTAGGGGACACAAGGAACATAATTTGCAACTCTCATTTACTGATATGTAGAGGCCTTCCACATCGGTAATCTGAAAAATGTTTGTATGCCCTAGAAAACATCACATACACACATATCAGAATTCTAAACAACTTGTGCTACTATAATTCAATAGCATAAGACCACACAGAGATGTTTTGGGAAGCCCTTTACACAAATAAATTGGCATGGTTCTTGAATCAATAGATAACATTTCTCTGATCTCCCTGGGCTTATGCACCGGAGTAAAATTGGCTGCTACAGAAGTCAGCTGCAGGGTAACAGCCAAGCCCTTTGGCAGGGCTTGCAAGATCCTTTGTGCTACGCCTCCCGCCTACCCTCAGCTCTATCCTAGCCAACCACTTCACTTGCTACTTCCCTGCTCACCCTTCACTCTCAGCCTTCCTTCCTCTGAGATGCCACCATCTCGTGAACATGCTGCCAATGCTGCACGCATCCCACTGTGCCCTCATGACTTATTTATAGTCTTGTTTCCGTCACTGAACTGTGAGCTTCAGGGGGATGATGTCATGTCTTACGCATCTTTTTATCTCTAACACCTGAAACATAGTATCACCTTAGAAAACCTTTGACCTGTGAAAGTGATTAGCCTCCAAAATCCATGCTCTTTCTAGGACCTTTTACAAGGACAGTCAGGGAAGGCTGCAATGATGATAACTGGCCCAATCGACCACACGATGGGTGTGACTTAAACATGCAGACCTTGAGTCAGTTTGTTAAATAAATCCAAAGTAGTAAAGAATAACAAGAAAAGTGACTAATCACATCTTCAGATAGCACCAGTATGTTAAAATGGCTGACGTTAATTCATGTGTTAAATCTGACATTGTTTTAAATGTTTTCTTGGTGGAGGAACTTTACGAATCATTATTTTTATGTTGCAATCTACTTTGAAATTGTTTAGTATTGCTTTGTTTCCTTGCTTTCATTTTTGCCGGAGAAGAACTAGGGTACGTGTCAAAGTTTACCCCTAAATACTCAGACCATTAACATTTTGAATTCTCTGGTATTCATTCAGCTTGGCTTTATCTTAAATTGTGATCAGTTGATTTTTTTTTTTTACTTATAATTACTCATTCGGAAATAATCTGTACCAACAAGTAGCTGCTTAGTACCACTACTCCATCCTAGCAAAGATTGCTCATTGACCACCAAAACTGTTTCCTTTTCCTCCAAAGCAAGCGATAAGACGGCACTTTCCAATCCTTTGCAGTTTGGTCACATGACGCTAGCCAATGATCTATGAATGGAAGGTATATGAGCCCCTTCCAGGCTTGACCCATAAAAATCTCTCACATACAGTCCCACAATCGTACTTTTTCTTTCTTCTTTTTTTCTTCTTCCACCAGCTTGATGCCAAATGGCTAAGACTGGCAGAGCCATGAGATGAAAGGAACCTGCCTCACTGAAACACCAGGAGAAGAAAGCTTCCTCCAGGATGTCTCATGAGCTTCAGCAAGCATTATACTTCTACAGCATTAAGCAACTGAGATCTGGGGGCACAGCAATAACAGTCCCAATACACAACCTGCCCTGGTTCCCTTTCTGATAGAGCTCCATGCAATATTGATGCAGACACGGATGCCGCAGCTGCCACTGTTGTCCAGGGAAATCAGCACCCCTGAGCTCTCACCGCTCACCCTCTGGGACCTGGTGAGCATCCACCACCAGAGGCCCTCCTTAGCTCCTGAACCCTTGTCCGGTCCCATCAGCAAATTGCTCACTTCAGGAACCCTCTCTACTCACTTTTCTTCAGAGTTTAGTGGTGGTATATGGGTGGAGAAGAGGGTAGAGAAGGTTTTTGAGCATGCACTATGTGTGTACTATGCCATGCACTCCTTTATACAGCCTCTCATCTTAAATGTTTATCACAAAACCCCATGAGTAGGTATCATTATCCTCACGCTACAGAAGGGGAAACTAAACTCTACTCACACAGGTTACCAGCTGGTAACTGGCAGACTCCAGGTTCAAACTCACTCTTCTGCCTAGAAAGCCAATGATGGTTCGACTCGCCACGGAGTCCTCCTGCACTGAGGTACACCCATCCTACTTCCCTACTGCCCTCTGACATCTCCTTTGGAGTGAGGCTTCTAGAAAGGGCAGTGTGGGAGCCTTTCTGTGGAAGCCAAGTCTTTTCACTGAGACAGGAGTGGGTGGAGGATGTGTAACTGGCCTTGGCATTTAAAACTTGGAACACATTTTTTCCATGGAAAAAATATTATGCAGAGACGCTCCATTTTCAAAATGTATGCAAAAACACTTTGCAAACGATCAAGAAGTATATAATATGCCTATTAGGAATTACCATTCTGCAGTACATTAGCACTATAATTCCGACACTTTGTGGATTAAATAACCTTTTGTGAAGTAGTTCGAGAATTTAACCACTGAGTGTTACATTGTCTCAAAGGAAAAATACATTCCAACACCAAACAACTGACTTACAATAGACTTTTGGAACCCAATCCATTCATAAACTGGGAACTGCCTGGATTAACATGAAGAGGACGCATCATCACCATGTTCATCAAGTATTATTTATTAAGGGGAGTACGTAGAGTGAGGGCTTTAGAGTAAAGGCAAAAAAGAAGGGAAGTGTTAATCTAATATTTTTATGGCTATAATTCCACATCCCTGGTTGTGAATGAACTCAAGCTGTTCCAAAACATCCTTCTCATCTTTCTCTTTACTTCCTTTCTCCCATTTTCACTTATCTTTTACTCTTTTTTTTTCATTTTCCTCTTACCATTCCATGTTTGCCTGCCTTCCATATTTATTCAACATTTATCCTTGCATTAAACGAATTCTTTTTCAAGGGCCGACTGTACTCCCAGTCTCTGTGATAGAGTCTAGAAATTCCAAAATGAACAAAATACAGTTCTTGGGGAATTCTTAGACCAGTAGGAAAGGCGAGCCTGTAAACAAATACAATTCCACCTAGTGTAATAAAGACAAAGATCTGTGTAGGAAGCTAAGAGAGTATAGTGTGGTCAGATGTTAAAGGAGAAACTCCAGTTTCCTTTTTGCTCATCTCACGCCTACATGCCCTTCTCCTCCATTTCCTCTTGCCACACCAGTTTGAACCTTCATTACTTCTCTTCTGAACAACTCTAAAACAATCCTAACCAGTTTCCTGAATTCTGCCTCTTCTCACTGCAATCCAATGAATACACTGTCACCAGATCAATCTTCCTTTGGAACAACACATTGTGTCCACTACATATCCCACTGATACTTTCTGGTCACAGAATTTTATAACTGCATTTGGAGGCCCTACAAGGCCTATACCTGCAGTCCATCCCTACACAAAGTTCCCTTGTTTGTATCCTATTAGTCCAATTGAACTGCATGTTATTCCCCAAACATGCTTCCTTCCTTAAGTCTTTGCCATTCTGTCTTCCTCTTCAGTGCTCCTCAAATCACTAGTACGAGATTCTGTGTATTCTTCAACACTCTGCTCAAAGACTGCTTATTTACATGGCGTTTCCTTTTCCCCTTAGCTATGGATCCCTTATTGCTTTTTTTTGAAGGAAGAAACCAATGTTTGCTGAACACCTTTTATGTACTATGCTAGGCACTTTTCATGTAATATCCTATTTAGTGCTCACAACATCCCTATGCAATGACGATCAATTTCCTCACTTCTTAGCAAAGGAAACCAAGACATAAGGGATATGCTCTAGGTAAGAAAGTGGCAGAGCCAGAATTTGAGCCCATGTATACTCGGACTGCAAAGCCCATGTTTGTCTCTTTGCATCAAGCCTCATTGCCTCCCTCATTATTTCTCTCTGAGCGACAGACTTGAAATGTGGTATGTGAACACATCAGTGTCTCCACAATATCGTGGATACTTTTGGGTCAGAAACTTGGTCTTAAGTATCTTTGCATCCCAGAATACCTACTGCTATGTCTTGTATAGTAAAAACTTAAATAATGTGACACTGATGTGAAAGTGTCCCATCAGGCATGACTCATGAGCCCCTATTCTGTTACCACAGGCACCCTAACTCATCAGTAACCAGCCATGGAATCATGTGTCCACAGACACATCAATATAAAGAATCAGATATGAGCTTCTCGCCAGTGTAATTTTGTAAAGACATTCTGAACAGAGCAGAAACTAGAGAAACTGGCTGTTGGTTTTCGCAGCTGATAAAGTTTGAGAAGGAAAGGATACTAAGTGTCAGCAAATCCTTAAAAGGCTTTGTTTATTTGTTTAGATATTCAAAGTGAGCCATTTGCCAAGTTTGCAGGCCCTAGTATAAGACTGAGACACAACGAGTGTTTCTTCTCAGCCAATAATAGCTTCTAATACCATCTGGAAACCCACACCAGTTAAGAAAGAAACATGTATGCCTTTTTTTCTTTCCTTTTAAGACCTCATAGCTTGTAAATCTGGGATCTGTTGGGTAGGGGGAAGAGCCTTCCCAAAATGGGGGCCCTCCATAAAACTCAAGCCCCCCGGCAGCCAAGACTTCAGATCACAGGGACAACGAGAGATCATGTTTACTCTGATCTCAGTGGCTCAGGAACAAAACAAAGGTTGCCGCTATCTCCCCGCGATCCAATCTAGCATTCAGTTCAACCCTGTAAATTACTTATGATATTTTTATTGATACCATGAAAACATACCCTCGCTTCTCTATTGTCACAAAAGCATGTTGTTAAAACACTTAAAATGCCTTGGAACACTTTAAAAGTGCTTTTTACAAAAGGGACATGAAATTAATGGTTCATCTCAGTCAACACATCCCGCACAGTGCTTTCTTTCCCCTTCCTCAAAGCCACAGAATAAAACAAAGTGGGTCCAAACAAGACGTTTCAACATTTCTCTGATGGTAATAACATCTGGGTAGTGAGGAATGGAAATCAGTGCTGCAATCTCCTCTCATGCCCGAACGTACACATGAGCAGCATTAAGCTAGTTTTATCATCGGATTTCACTTTTCACTGTTTAATTACCAACCTTTACTACGTCATTTCTGTGAGGGGGCTTGGTAGTTCACCCCACATTTCCTTGCTTCCCAAATCTTTCTCTTGGAGGGCTCCAGCCCACTCTTCCCCCTGCATCCTCTTTTCATGCCCCCAGTTCAGAAAGCTTCAGATCCAGTGTGAGTGCTCACCACTCCATCAACAACGTTTTCTTGAACCCTGTATTTTCCTAACCACACAGCAGTTTCTAGCCATCAAGCACATAATCTTCGTTGCACATTAGCCTGGAAATGGGCTTTCCTCCTTTTTGGTTATCTTATCCACAACATGTGCAAATATTACCTCATTCATCCTTGAGTTGGTTCCAGAGATTAACCCCAAAACTGTCATGATGAATGTACAATTTAAAAAATAGTCAGTTTCCTCAAACTATTTTGTCAGTCGTTTTAAATTTCATCCCCTGTTATGACGTGGCTACTAGAACTTGTCATCTTTTATACTGTTTCTTTTCCAAATATTGGAGCCAAAAATGATGTCATATGTTCTAGTAGCACAGCACTTATCTAAAGGAAAAAGCTTACCCAGGGCTTTTAATAATGTTTTTATTTGTTATAATAACACACAGAGCACAAGTTGGAAAACATATTTTTAAGGGAAACCAATGAAACAGGCTTTAACCTTTAAACATGAACAGGACTCCTTAAATATTTCAAAAGAAAGATAAATTCTATTCCTCAGGCAAAGTAAGCATTGATTCGCAGAGGGTTACTTTCATCAACATTCAATACTTGCAAAATCATTCCATCTATTAGCCAAGTTTGTCACTTTGTTATAAGCATCGTGCGTGTGTTATGGAAAGTGTGAAAAAGTAAAAGACTTTTGTGCCTATTTGAAGAAATTTAATATTTAATCTTTTTTTTAAAAGGAAAATAAAACAACTCTAAGATTCCCCTATTTTCCAATTAACACCGGTGGCATCATATTTAAATGACAAAAATGAAAACGATGTCATGGGAAATGTAATGGATTTGGAAACAGAAGACCAAAGCATGGAGTTAGTAAAATGATTCTGGGCAAATCTCTTACTTTTCCTTATTTGTTAGAGATAATCTGTTGCACCTCAAAGTATTAATACTTGGGGACCATCAAATAATTCATGTAAAATGCTTTGAAATCATAAAATACTGTACATATATATGGTATCATCTCTCATCCAATTTTTAGTCCCCACTCTTAATTTTTAAAATTATCAGGTCAGGCTCAGCACTGTACTCCATTGGCATGTTGAGCATCCTTCTCTTCCAGCATTGACCACATTGTGCTGTAATTATATCTACATGGTTGTTCTTCCTGCTAGCCTGCAAACTTCTGTAACCAACTCATCTTTGTATCTCCAGAGCCTAGGACAGTCCTGGCATATATATCTTTTGAATGATTTACTTGCTAAATGGACACTGATATAGGGTCCCCAATTTTTTATTAAATCATTTTTCGTTTTCCTTTTTTTCCTTAAAAACCAAAGCTTCATTTGCTTCATTGCTATACCGTCTACAAGAATAACGTTAATTTTTGTTCTGCCTCCCAAACCGCCCTCTGCTGTTACTTGTCCATGGAATTTTCGCTTTGGCTAAGAAAAGAGAATCAGTACCGTAATTGAAGAAGCCACTACAAGCAAGAAATTTCTTTGAAGTCTTAGGAATTAATTTTTAAAATTAATGCAAATTTTGAATGGAAATCTATAAAATACCTGAATTTATCTTAATCTATAAAATACCTGAATTTATCTTAAAATACTTATTTTAAGTATTTAATTTATCTTAAATACTTAAAATAATATTTAAGTATTAATAAATATAATATTCTCCTAAATATTTGAGTACAATTTGTGCTCCAGAAAAAATGGACCATTTTGTCCGTATTTGTGCCATACTTGTCCTGTTCAAAGATCCAATAGTTCTCAATATTAGCTGCACAAAGGCACAGAAAAAAATCTGTATTAAGAGTTTTATTCTATTTGTCATAGATGTTGAAAAAAAAGAAAAAAAAGAGTTTTATTACTATATTAAAATTAAAGAGGAAATTTGACCTCACAAGTAAAGATAATTTAACTATATATCGTGACCATACTATTACCACTAAATAAATTAACTAAAAAGTCCAGAAAACATCCTCATATGTCTGGATATTAAAGGACATAATATATAGTAGAGTCAGTTGATTTTTATTTTGAAATAATTCAGAGAGGTGATTGTTATTTTAATACAGACTCCAATTGCGCTTTGCATTCTTATTTAGTTGGTCCATTGTTAGGCCTCATGACAGTATTTTTTTAAAGCTCCCAAGATGCTTCTACTATACAATCGAGGCTGAGAATTTCTGAAGTACACTCAGAACTGAGCAGCAGATGAGGCCATGTAACTGAAGAACTTGGAAATGAGGTTTAAACATTATGTTCTAGAAGTTAAACTCCAAAAGAGGAATTCAAAGGTGGACCTAACTTTGGTATCAGAATGCCATTACCTGACTTAAAGAAATGAAATGGCTCTCATACACAGTCTTTCCTATAACTTAACTATGAATATTTGATATAGACAAAGAAAGAATATTTTTGTCAGGCGGTACTGATCACCAGTGGGAGCATGGGAAAGAGAATCAGAAAGATCTACAATGACAGAATGACTACACCGTTGTCCAATGGAGAGGTACTCTGTTCTCCAAACATACCCTCTAGAGGAGGAAGAATCAATCCCGGGTAAGGCAGTGTGAAGCACATGAGTTTTAGATTCAAATTGGCCTCTGGGTAAATCCCGGGTCTATCACTTATTAACTGTCTGATGTTACACAAGTCACTTAGACACTCTGATCTTCATATCCTCCTCTGTAAAATAGTTTTATCATATATAAATGTAAATCTATATAAATTAGCACAATGCCTGGCTTGTAGTAAAAGCTCAATACTGATAGCTACTATTATTGTTAACTATTATATGTTAATGACACAGTTATTGAAATAATTTAATACTCCTTTGTTTTCATGCTTACCAAGCAACTTTCTGATTATAATTTTGCTTCTGTAAAGACTTGTCTATTGGAGAGAATATAATGATCAGTGAACTGAAGTGGCTGGTCTACTAAATAGCTATATTTCTCATCATAAATTAATGAATTGGAATTATTATCCTTATGCATCAGTCTTGTGTGAATGTGACTAGTGATTTCCCTGGAATAAAATTACCTATACTTATTTTAACATTAAATGTCTTGGCTTAATGTTGAGAATCAGTCCCTGGGATGTAGTAAGCCTACCAGAGACTTCCTATAATACCATTTTGCCTGTCCCAGGTAGTGATGCTTCTCTTTCAATTCCTACTTCTCCAAACTGTAATACAGGGGCTGAAAGAAAAACAATTTTTTTCCTATTATTCTTTCTTATTAAAAAAAAATAGATCCTCAGGTTTCTCACTGATAAAATGAGGATAAAAAATAAGGGTTTGGGTGAGTTAAATAAAGCAATAAATATGAAAATACATTGTAAACTGTGAAATAGTATTTATTCAATACATTTAATAAATATTTTTGCGTGCTTATGACATGCCAGGCCTTCAGCAATAAACAGAGCCCTTGCCCTCACTCTGATAGGAAGAGACAATAATAAACAAATAAGTGGATCATTGTAATGTGATGATAAAAGTACTGTGAAGAAAAATGAAGCAAGTTAAGGTAGATACAGAGTGATGGAGTGTGAAGGTCAACGGATGAGGTAATTTGATCAGAAACCCAAGAGAAGTGAGAGAGGGACCCAAGCAGAAAAACATGGGGCAAAGGGAATGGCACATGCAGAGGTCCCAGGGAGAAGGGTTCAGCATGCTTGTTAACTAAGGGTCTTCTTTGAAAAAGACTGAAGCAAGATTTGCCTATATTCAAGAGAAAAACCATCCCATCCTGAGCATCATATGAGAGGGGGGGCTTTCAGGAAGAAAGTGGGAAAAACGCTGAGATGGTGAGAAGGGGACTCAGGGCAGGGAAGTGACTGATGACGTTGTGTAGTGAGCTTGGAACGTGGCCGTGGCTGGAGAAGCGATGGCTCACAGGGCGAGCAACAAGGTTTTACTTTCATCTCTTCTTCTCCTTCCTCATATCGGTGTCATCCCTGTCCTAGGGACCACAGGATACTCATCCCAGGGAGGCAAAAAATTAGAATGTCAGGAGAGTGGAGTGTGTGGTCCCAAGCAGCAGGGAAGGAGGAAAGGGAGGTCATAAGAGGAAGGAAATGCCAACTGACTGACACAAAGAGAAAAGAGAATTCTTGGCTAACTGGCTGCAGATAACTAGTCCTGAGCGAATGTTCATTTATAAAAGATGTGTATATGTTGCAGACTGTCTGAATTATGATTTTTAAGGGTTTTTGAAGATTTGGGGGGAGAGGGTTCTTGCAAATTATCTTTAATTCTATCTCGATGTAATTTTTACCTCCATCCTTGAGAGCACAAACAGCATTTTCTTAACCCAACATGGAGAATCACTCTCAGAATTTGATTTAATATTGTGACCTTCAGTAGCTATTTATGAATGATGTATGAATCATTTGAAATATCTTTTTCTAGCAATATCATCAAATAGGTTTTATTTCCAGTTAAGAAACAGCTGAGTCTATGCATACTACACACTTATTTTATGTATTATTCTCAGAAGTTTGTTATGTTAACCTTTGCACATCAAAAGGGTGTGGACAGCTCCATATCCATACATAACACCCTCCGCATGCAAAAGGAAAAACTTTATCCATGAGGGAAACAATGTTTTTTTTAAAAAAAGAAAGTTTTGTACATGTGTTTCTTTTACTGTATTGTTGGTTTTCATCACCTTTAATTCTGGCTGAGGGAAAGAACTTGTGTGTATTTCTCAGTCATCTTTTGGGGGGAATTTCAGGTCCTTCATGAACTCTGATGAATGTTCTTGTCCCTTTCTCCTATAACTAACAGACACAAAATCTTACATTCAGTTTCAGGGTTTATGGTCCTAAAGTCTATCTATGCACTATAGACTCAAAGTTAAGAACTTCTTCTGCTCCAAAAGATTTCAGAATCTGGTCATGCTGAGCTTGTGACCCTCTATCACCATGGAGCCAGAGTCGCGTGACTTAGTTGCATTTGCTGGATTCAATCTGTAGATAAAGTTACATTACTCCCTACTTCATAAAAGAGGGAAGGCTAGGCACTCAATAAATGAGATGATTCCTCCTAAGAAAGACAGCTGGGGACACAAACCTTATGGTGACCATGAATTTGGAAAATAGCAGAAGCCATATTGGCAATGTGTACATTTGTGTTCACAAAACAGAAGAGTAGCTCCAGGTATGTATTTCACTATGTTTGATCACTATAATCCCCACAAATTGATAGCAAGCACCATAATATGAAAATATTAAATCTACACAGGTGATTGTTGATATTTTATTTTTATAAGACAAACATTAAGAAGCTGGCCTACGTTGCCCTTTCTCTTTAACCTACTGCTGTAGGAACAGAATGATGCTTTCTGTCCTCATTCCTACTTGTAGCCTCTTATCTTATAAGTAGTTAGGTCCAAAGAGATTCAGTTAGAACTGGAGAAATGATTATTTCTGAGAGTATGGATTTTTACTTCCTGCCAAGCATTTAATTCTCATACACTCTTGTGACCTTATGGAAATAGGAACCATGAAAATATTTTCTGGCTTGAGGGTTAATCTATAGTTCACTTTCTCCAAGGCTCCTCCAAAGACCAGATGGGATTCGAAAATGAACTAGGTTCTAACTACAAAGCACCCTCATGGCCGGAGGCAAGAGAAGGCATTACAAATATGTGTGCTATGTGGAAGTCCCAGCGGGATTTCCACAAAGAGCCCCTCTTAAGGCGCATGTCCACTCTGGGAAGCAAGCCACTCTGTGATTCTCAATCCTGTCTGAGCACTGACCTTGCAGCATGGGCAGGGAGGCCAATTCGAACCATGTGTACAGGCTACACCCAGGGCAGGCTGCAGTGCCCTTGCCGCGCTGCCTTATGGTTCTGGTCCCAGGGCTGTCCCAGCTCCGTGCTTGTAGGACACGCTCTCTAAAGGGGTTGACTTGGCCTTCTAGCAAAACCATGCTTGTAGCGATGGGGAAAACATGAGCTTTGGCATCATTCAGTTCTGGTTTGAATTCTGACTCTGCCGTTTCCCAATTACATGACTTTTGGCAAGTTACTGAATCTCTGGGCCTCCAGTATTGTCTCATATACAAGGGGATAATTATGCCTATCCTGCAGGATATTACAAATATTGAGCAAGATAACAGAGCAGGATAGAGAAGCAATCTACTGAAATAACTGAGTTCTACATTCTGTCAGCTACAGTTTCCTCATCTGCAAAATGGAAACAACAAAATAGCTAATAGGGTCCTTATGAGGATACAGTGAGTTAATATATATAAAGAGCTTCAGCCAGAGGTTGACACATATTAAATGAGCAATAAATGTTTATATGATTGGATAAAGCACATAAAATATTAAGCAGAATGCTATGCTAAAGTAGGAGCTCAGAAATGGCAATGTTATTATGCTTTTATTTTCTGCCTAAACATAGAATGAAGGGAAAACTGTAATGTTTATTTCCATTGTCCTACAGACAAATTAGGAATGTTTAGTATCCTTAAAACCACCTGTTTTAAAATGCCTTAAAACTTCTTACACCACATCCAGATTGTCTCTACCAAACTCAGTCTGTTTCAATTTCTCCAATTTTCTGAGAATATGAAGCACAGGCTAAATTAAACTGATTCAGTGAAAGTTAAAGAAAACATACAAGGAGAGAGTATTGGTCCAGGATCATAGATTTATAACAGAAAAATTTGGCAATCTCTACCAAAAATACCTGATACTTCTTGAAAATTTCAATAAGAAAAAAATGTTTTTCTAGTCACCAAATGAAAGGTTTACTCAAAAATTGCAATTTTTATCCTGCAGCCAGGATACATTAAAGAAGAGAAAGCCCAATTGTACACACTACCATGAAAATGATTCCAGGTGCAACGAGCCCTCAAGATTTATATAACTCAGCTCTTAATTTATTTCCTTTAATCCGCACGATTTTTCCCAGCTTCTCAATTGCCAGCCACATGTTTCTCGATAAAGACCGTGGTGGCATCAAACTTCCAAATTAGATGCCGTGAATGTCCTTCCTGAGAGCCCAACATAAAGTGTTAGTGTTTTTAATAATCATTTCTCCTGTGATATTTCCATGGATGAAAAAATAAGTGTCTAATGCCAAACCTTGGTCTTCTGCACGAAACTTTTTAATGTCCGTCCACATAGTTACTAGAAACCTGGATTTTCAAACTTGGTGTTAATTTCACTCCCTGTGTTTCAGACCACAGTAAGGAGCAGCCCTGGAATTGATGGACAGCTATCTCATGGGTGCGATGCATTGAGCATGGGGAAATGACAGCTAATTAAAACAAAAATCCATTGCAATCTCAATATAGAAGCATCTTCGAAAAATTATAATATAGGAATAATACCCAATAAGCAATATGCTCTTATTATCTATGTAATGAGCAAAAACAGTATGAATCTGTGTAGATAACCATAAGAAAAAGGTCTATAATATAAAAAGTTTCAGTGAACCAAACACAAACTCAGTTATTAAAAATAAAACTTTCGATAAACAGAAATAAGATTTTATCTGCCAGAATTTCTATGTTTACACCTGCCTGCTTGCATTCTTTTACATACAGCCACTGAAATAAACAGAGATGACTGTACACACAGATCGAAAAATCTCTATTGCAATTGTTTTAAATTACATCCATAAAAAATAAACAATGTGAAAGTTCAACCAGATTGACACTATTAATGCTTTCCTCTTAGAGATATGAGTAAGAATTCATTAGATTGGAAAGGTAATTTGTGAAAATTGTATATGAAAAACGTTATAAATTTTCCCTTTTGATATGAAACATTAATTTATAACATCCTCCTTTAAAATAGAAAAATGTATTCTATACCATCCGTTACTACTGAAAATTCCAGAAAAAGCCCTTTTGTTACCTTCTTTGTGATGTTTGAGAGCCTTTAGAAATGTAAGCGATAGTCATTTCTCATTGTGCAATCTGTGCTGAGAATTTATTTTTTCGACTAGACCATCCATCTGAGCAACTTTTCACACACTGTGTGTGCGGTGTTCATGTCAACATCAGGCAGAACAAACATGGCTTATGAGCAGACAGATAGATCATTTCATGAGCAACATACATAAAGTTCTGTAGTCTTCATGTATATTAGTGCCTTAGTATTGTCTTTATCCTTAGCATGGCTTAAGTTCTTTTCCTTTCTTCCTTTTTAATATGATTCCCAACATTTTGATGTCATATGTTTTGCCTTATTCAGCCATTTGGAGTACAGGTGTGCCACTGTGTTTTTGACAGAGTGTTGCTATTCCAGAGAGATCCATCCAAAACACAACCCCACACATGTAATCCAAATCCAAAGATGAGTCAACCATTGTGTCTTTGGTCTGGTACTTAAGAGAACTCTTTATATACATAATTCCATAGAATATAGAATTGGTAAAGCACACAATAGTTAAAGAATAATCTTGAACTTTAAAAGACCTCAGTCTTCCCCTTGGAATTTTCAGGGCAATTTTTTTTTTAATTCTATGTGCATCCTACTAGAGTTACAATCAATGTTGTCATATCGCAAAAGTCTTTCCTTAGTGAGTAAATATCTTACTTGTGCTTTATACCACCTCTAAGACGGAATTCCACGATAATGATTAAATGCTTTTCCAGGTCGAACAAGAAGTCTGTAAGAATTTCTTGCAACGAAATTATTCCCTAAAGTGTAGGTCAAGATTTTATGGATCCTGACAGATACACAACAAAATTCTGATTTCTTTGAAAGTGTTTCAGTTTCTTATCACATGAAGGAAATGACCACTTTCAAAAAGTTCACAACAACAAAGGAAACAGCCTGGTTTTTAGGCTTAATCTGGGTATTATTTTCAAGACATGCTTTAGAGAGAGTCTTTGAGGGCTCAGTCAGAGACGGGTCTCTGTCAGTGTTTATTTCTTAAATTGACGCAGTTAAGAGGTGATTAGTGAAAAAGATGCTGAAAGAAAGGGCATAAATGGAAGGACAGGTGTCATATTCTTTGTGCTCTCATTTAGAGCTCCCACAGCCAATTCCATGGTGGCAAGTTTGGCACTATGTGGGTGGCTGCCCAACTTCAAATGCTCAGCTGCTCTGGCTCCCAGGGCACTGAAAGACTGTCTCCTCCACTTCGAAATCCTCAGATGATGAGTCTGTGACCCTTTAAACAAAAAAAGCCTGAGCACCAGATGGTGATTTAAAAAGTGTTATCTAAAGATATGAGAACTTTATGAAGAGTATTTGTACTTCACTCCATTTCATGCAGTCAGTTCCTTCTATTATTCTTGTTGTTAGGAACCGCCTTCCAGTCTGTATCCTTTAATAGAAGTATAGTCACAGACTAATAGAAGTTTAAAGCTGGGAGGAGCTTATAAACCATCTACCCCAAACTTCTTAGAAAGCCATAAAGAAAATCAAAAAGTAAAAACACTTTGTAAACTGAAAAATTCTCCCTAAAAGTAGTGTGTTTTAGTTTGTAGAGGGGGACACCAATGATTAGAAAGTTATGACTTTTCTATTATACTTTGGGTTGATAGATAACTGCATGATCAATTTTAACACTTTCATGTAAGGTTTTAATTACAAAGTTCATGTAATGTTTAGAATTAGTTCATGAATTCCATGACTTCTATTGCGAATGTATATTTTGAACTAGGAATTCAGGACTTCTTAGTGCAAACAGCCTATGATACAAGCAACACAAGATTATCTTATACTTCAGACAAAGATGTTGTCAACCACAGCTATGACACTTCTGTAGAGGAGATCACAAAATCTGTCCTAATGGAAGAGGAAGTTAGCAGCCAATATCATATATTTTACAAGACAGATGCATTTTTGTCGAAGTGTTTTCTTTGGGTAAAAGTGAGAGTTTGATATAAAATTTTGTATGATATTTTAATATCAGAGCTTTCCCAATACCTTTGCCTAACAGTAGGTGTAATCCAAAAAACAGAAAAGCATAGGTGGCTGGCCAGAGTGGGGGGCTGTCAGAATTCCATGTCCAACTCCAGGGATCCCTAAACTGACTACAGTGGTACTAAGAGACAAGTGCTAGGCCATGTGGTATCACACAGGGAGGCACAGGAAAGAGACAAAACTGCCAAGCTAGGTTTGGCATCTCTACTCTACACCTTGGGCCTATTGGTGGTGCTCTCAGATTTGAAGGAATGGAGGTGAAACAATTGTTCATTTACTTCTGGACGCCCTCAGCATTCGCAACCACAGAACCTGGGACTGTGCATGAAAAACCTGTTTGTGCGCAGGGCACAGCTCAGAGAGGGCTGGCTAACAAGTGGCATCTGGTGGAGTCACAGGACCTGCAGGGATGTCGGCTGAGCCATCCATACTGTCTCACTTCTCCTCTTCCATGCCCAGACTGTAGGATTCCCCGGCCCGGGCACACTCCAACTCCTGTACTAAAGCCCTCTCCAGGTCGGCCACGGCACCTCTCAGCTGTCACGACACGATGGCACAACACGTTAAAGAAGAATTGGGGTTAATACGTGATCAGGGGTTGATAAGTGAAGAGAGAAGTTGAGAAACTCAGAAAGAAAAGAGGAAGGAAGTTTAACAGGGTTGACTTTACTCGTACCTAAAAAACAAATGAAATGTCCTATTACAATTTGAATCTTTGTGGTTTCTCTACAGTTTTAACCATGGACATTGGCAATATCAGGAGGAAATGGGTAAGAGTTTGGAGTGATTTTTCAAGTTATCAAATGAATGTGAAATGTAAGACAATCCTCCCATTTTAAACAGTGAAACTGGGCTGCAAGGTACTTCGGTGACTTCCAATGCACTGAGGATGCCAGATGTCCACTGTCTTGTATTTCAGTGCCCGGCCCCCTTTTATTTGTTTTCTTTTACAATGTGGTAATGCAGGGGATGCATAATGTCACTTATGCAAGCTCTGGCAAAAGCTATTGATGACAACTGTCAGCACATCAGCCATCCCCACCTTCCTGGTTAGACTCTGCCTGGCAATCACCAGGCTAAAATCTGGCAAACAGATCCCAGGAAATCAAGTGTCAGACCTGGAATGGACTTTACTTCTTAACTCTACCTTGAGGGGAGAACTTGAAACCACCCTCCTCACTCTCATGATTCTCTTCCATTTTACTTTATTTTATTTTTCCCTTTTTGTTCTTGTAATTTGCACTTGAGCTGTTGATTCTCTTCCATTTTAATAACTGAGGGGAAAGACTACATTATGTTACTTCAATATCACATTGGGAAATTTAAAGCAAATATTCATTTTTATAACAAATTTTGTTCTATTTTACCTCCTAAGCTTGTAGGAGGGATGAAAACTGGTTAATATAGAGCCCGAACGTTACTAGAGAGTGAATATCTCTCTCAGTGTGGTGCTTAGGATAAACATACATTCACATACTGTTTATTATACTTCAAAAATTTTTTTAAAAGTTTAGCGTAGGGAAAATTTTTCTAGCTGTATTTAGAGAGTGACCTGAGATGTGGGAAAGTTGTCTGTTGCTTATGTTATTTTTTTCACCCACTTTTGAATTCTTTGAGGCTCCATTTCCCCTGAGTTAAGCAGAGATTGCCACCCACCTTGGCTCTTCCTGCCTCTGCTCCAACAGAACCTCTTTGTTGTTTTATCTAATCAGATTCAGAGGCCCTGCTATGGTTGGCCCGCTTGGATTTTTCAAGGAGGTTATATTTCTTATTTCCCAGGCTTCAGAAGAACTAAAAATAACTGGGTGAAAATCTGAAAGGCAAAGCTGCTCTATCTGCCAGCATTATAAGGAGATAGGATCAGGCTCAACCCAAAGAGAGTATATATCTGTTCTTCTGCGACAAAGCAAATTGTATCTGATACCCGTTTGGTAGCTGGAGCCTCGGGTTTGTTTTATGTCTATATTTAACACACTTATTTTTTCTTATTTGTCTTTTAAAAATATCCATATTAGCACCTATTCTTCCATGCTGATCCTAAAAGTGAAACTGCCCTCGAGTCATGTGGGCCATTACCTTTGTGTACTTAAATTTTTTTTAAAAATAGTAAATTTCAAATAGCACCAAGAGAATATGTTCTGTCTGAATGGCCACTATCATCATTTATATAGATAAGGCCAATTTCTACATTTTAGTCTCATGCTAATTTTTTACCACTCAATGTAGAATCTCATCCAGAAACTGGAAGAGTATGTGGCCCAAGACTCACTGTGAAGGATTTGCTGATCAGGACAAACAGTCTTCTTTTCATGAGGTTTTGCTGGCAGAAATATCCACCTCCATGTTTTCTAAAGACGGATTATGCCCATGAAACGTGGGTGAGGGAACATCTGTCATACATGAAAGATTTCACTTTTTCATGTTTTATTTTTTAGAGCCATAAAAAATTAAGAGACTAAGTCAGGGGAAAAAGTTCAAAAAAGGAGTTTGTGTCATTAACTTTGCTGCTAGGGCGTCAGAGGACATATAGGATTTCAGTTCTGAACTTACAAATATGTGAAACTAGAGATAACAAAAATAAATATTTAGCCATATTCCTAGTTGTCTTTTTGTAGAGGTTAACAGTTTCACACTGGAATTAAAAGCAAACAAACAGTGGTGAATTAAGAACTTTGTTCAAACTGCTTTCTTTGTCGTGTTTGCAGTGATAATCCTGTCTTACAAAACCAAGCGATAAAAAAAAGATAAAAGACTCTCCAGGATAATGCTAAAAAGTGCCATTGTCATTGGAAAGCATTTACATGCAACATGGAAATTTTAATGATAAATAAGTCATCTTAAATATAAAATATAAATATAAATAGCTGCTTCAATCACCAGGTTTGCCAGACAAACTGCTTCCAATATAGTATCTGAGCTAAGTCCCAATCAACAAGTCAGAATGATAAAATTGACTTCTTAAGTGGAAGGTGGGAGAGCAATAAGTCGGACTGTCAGCACACAGGAACAGGAAGAATATTATTTCCAATGTCTTTTGAACTTACCACACTGGATCACAAAATCACTAGTAGAGATTCTGTGTTCTCTACATGATTTTGCAAACATTTTTCCTAGTTCTGACCATTTTTAAGCCCCATTAGGGAAAGGACGATCTCAATTCATAGCTCTGCTCCAGAGCCTGTAAGTCACGGGCACATAATAGGTGCTCACAAAATATTTAAAGAAATGAATGTATGAACAGCCCGAGTAGAGATGGTCTCATTTCCAGTGATATTTTAAGTGAGGAAAATGAGACACATACTAAAGTTTTTGTTAGCATTGATAAAATTTTACTTTCCCTCTCACTGTAAAATATTTTTTTAATCTAAAACTTTGTAAACAATGAAATAGAAAAATTAAGCTGTTATCTGCAAAACTGAAACTCTCTGTTACTATATAGTTATTTCAGGCAACATTTTGTTTAAGAAAAAGAAAGGATGAACAGATTAGTAAAGAGCAGGAAATGTCCTGTGAGGAATGTTCTGTGTCTGATATAAAGTGGGATAAAGAGAAGAGCATATGGTACAAATAGGCCACAAACAACTGAAAACATTTTAAAAAATAAAAATGGTTGACATCTCCATTATTTTGCCTTGTTCAATAGGTCTAGTGCATATTTGCGTTCCAAATCCTTGAATTGCTGGAAAATACTTTTAAAGCATCAAAGTTTGTTCCAACTCTTCTAGATATTTGAGAGCAAAAGGCACAAACGCTTTTGCAAAATATTCCCATAGACCCACCCTTGCTTACGGGTTGATAGTTGGGAATGTTTTGAAAATATTTTATGCAGTTCAAGTCATTTGGAAATGGGATCTTGTACACACAAAATCTTTAAATGCTTTATTTCTGTATTGGAAGAGATAGTTCCTCAAACGTATTAAATGATTTCACATACTCAAAATTTCTCTTCTGTGTATATGTATATAGTTCTTCTATAATAAATATGTAAACATATATGGAAGAAGTAGAGTTTGAATGAAAAGACAAAGAGGAAAAAGTAGAAGTTCACTTCGAAGCATATGCTAAGTAGATCCATTTGAAATATCTAGGAAAACAGATCAGACCCGTTTTCTTAATTATTTGCCAAGCACCTACCAGTGCCAAGTACATTAGCAACACTGTCTTGCATCTTAACAATCCTAAGAAATAAGTATTATTGTTATTCCCATATTACTGATAATGAAATTAATGTTTACTGAGGTAAAGCAACTTAAAACACAAGCCACTTAGCTATAAATAAGATTTTGACCTTGTTCTGGTGACAAAGACATTGTTCTTTCCACAATAGTCCAGTGATTTTTAAGCTGTGTTCCATGTGTAGCAGGGCATTTTGGCCTGGATACTAATGGTTTAGATATCCCTTGTATCCACTCTCTCCACACACACACACACACACACACACACACACACACACACATATACACACACACACAAACATACATGCATACATATACAAACACACTTTTACAAACATATCTGTTTGAAGCCATTTATTTTCTTTTTTTTTTTTATCAGAGTGAGAGACAGAAAAGGAAAGTACAGACAGAGAGAATGGTATGGTATTCTTTCCCATCTGGATTCGTAGAATGGATTTACCTAAAGGACAAAGGCCATAGACCAATGGAAATGTTTAAACATGCTTTGAGAAAGGTATATCAGAGCATGGGAGAGAAGGCCCTTATGCCTACCTGTTTTGGGCATCCAGCACTGTTCTGGTATCCCAGGTTAAGAAGCTGTGGGCATACCCTGAGATAGCACCGTTAGGGTGGATGTTGGTGTTTTCATGTTGAGCAGTGACAGCCATGTTCATACTTCATATGGCTTTGCAAGCAGCTACCAGAGACAAACAAAAGCCAGGGAAGCAGAGGAGGAACAAGGCAATCCCACTGGTGAGCAGAGGTAAGGAATGTGGGGACTCTTTGGAGGGAGGTTGTGTGGATCTACTGGATGGATAGATAAACAGATAGATAGATACGTATATTGCACCTAGAGCCTTAGGATTCTCAGGAGGCTATCTTGGGAATTGAGGAGGAGGCTTAGCAGGTGCAGTCTGGACTTCTGTTACTGTTTCAACTAGATCCCCTCTATTTTCAAATGTTTTATAAATTGAGGATCCATGTGCTATGTCATTTGAAAAAATATCCTGCTGCCAAAAATATGTAAATTACAAACCTAAACAATGGTACCTCTTTTTTTCCAACTAAAATTGAGTTTGAATACCCTTTCACAAGTTATACAACAAAATAACTAGTAATGGATGAAGGAAGTTTTAGTGTAGCTTTGAGAGAGGTTGCTGTTGATAGTCTTGAGAATTTTTTTAGGAAATTATCTATCTATAACTCTCAAAGGTGCTTCATCTACTCTGATCATCTGAATAAAAGGCAATCCACAGTTTTTCATCCATCATGTCTCTGCTCAAATTCAGATCTGCATATGCACCTTCCTACTAGACATCTCCAATGAACCTTAAATTCAATAACACAACGTATCAAAAACCTCTTCAGCTTACTTGGTCAATGGCCCCATTACCCATCCATCCATTCATCCAAGCTAGAAAGCTCAACGTTTTCATAAACTTCTTCCTCTACACCACCCCGTAGGTCACCCAGACCAATGCATTTTGCTTCTAAACAATCTCTCAAATCCTCATTCTCTCTCTCATCCTCACTGCCCCTTCCTTTTAAAGGATCTCATTATCTATCACCTGACCAGAGTCTCCTACCTGGACTCCTTGTTGTCATTTCTCTCCTTCTTACCAATCTCAACACAGACAATAGAATTATTTTTTAAATACAAATATTATCATATCATCTCTATTTTTTTAATCCTTCAGTACGAAAAAAATATTTAGCGTGGCATATAAAACCCTTCAATTCTACCCTAACTTTTCCAACTCAAACATGAACATCTGTTGACCTGGACAAGCTTGTTAATTCCAAGAAGTATGGCTGAAAAAGCAGGGTAGGAATTTATGATAGGATATTTTGAGTAGCTCACAAAAATCTTGGAAAGATTGGAAAACAAAACTCATAAAAGGCATAAAAAAAAGTAAGGCTAGGCAGAAAAACCACAGCCAAAAGCAGACTGCAGAACCAAGCCAGTTAAGTCCACCACTACCGTCACAGTAAAGCAACACTACCGTGCTTTGGGACCACTACCACTGCTCTCTCTGGACTCTGGGTAAGGCACTGGCCCCAGCCCCTACTGCCCCTGGAAACTGCAATCCCAATGGCACAGTGAACACCGGAAGGATTCTCTACTCAGTGTTTTTTTCCTTCCCTTGCCCCATCAGACTGGTAGAGCCAAAGTTAGTCTACTCCCTGCCCACAAAGAAGGTGGTAGGGGTTGCAAAAACAAGAGGCAGACCTTTCAACTTCACAGAGAGAGGCTGGTTATAAAAAATGGAATAAAATTCTGGACAAGAAAAAATGAACAGCAATGCAAGCTATGCTTCAGTGTCTCAGGCTACGCAACCTTCTCCAAAGAAGACATGCTCCTTTTAGCCTCTTTCAAATGTTGTTCTCAACATTTGAAGAGATATTTCCCTATTTTCTAACAAGGAAGCGCCTGTCTCTTCCTGGTCTAATCCTACCTCCTCTGTGAAACACTGGATGGTACCTTTAAGCAAAGCTGATGCCTCTTTTATGGTCACAGCACTTTATTGTAGCATTTCTCACAGTGTGTTGTGGTTTTATCATTTCACAATTCTATCTCCATCTCAACAGTAAGTTCCTCTCGACAGGGATTGTATCTTCTATCTCTGTTCCTTCAGAGCCAAGCATAGTGCCTGGGACAAAATATGTTCTCAATGAAGTTTGTTGAATAATTTTTGAGGCTCTCCTTGGAAGAATGTGTTGGAGTCTACAGGTTACCCCAGATTATGCTGGCCTCTACTGTCAGCAGAAGAGGCACCATATTCCTCTTGTTCGGTGACAGGAATTGATAATTTCAGAACATTACAAGACAATTGCAAGCCAGATGGCACTCCTGGCATGAACATTGGCCATCAGCCTCAAAATCAGCACCCCTCCACTCCATTCTCTGTTCTAAATTTCATTATGGTTGGTCTTTGGCATACTGCTACGGTTACATCTCTACCAGAGCTTAAGTGCAGTTGTGTTATTGCCTCAACTAGCTATGAGCCAGGTAGCACTGCAATCTTGTGAAAAGTTTTCCATTGTTTCCACAGATAAAGGTTAAAGCAATTTCAAGTCTACTCAAATCTTGTTGAATAATATTCATACACACTAAAATTAATATTGTCCTCCTGGTGCTACAAAGACAGTGAAGATCCTATTGTCTCTACCTAGATTTCGCAGATTGCAAATGAAATAAAATTCTTTAAACTCTTTAAGATAATATTGCACAATATGTCATTGTAACAATATAAAGATGTGATCATTTTCAGCATGTATTATGGTTATTAAATTTCTAAAGACAATAAATTACATGCAAAGTATGAATTTTTGATCAATAATAGAAGATAGCATATAATTTATATTGCTAATAATAACTGAGAGGTAACCAAAAGCATCTGTGAGGCTTTAGGGGTGAAATTTTTAAAGCAATATGATTCTTCAGCAAACACAATTGTCAATTGTCAGCTGGATGCCTCTTGGAGACACAGAGAACTATTATTCCTTAGACATTTGAGAGATAATGGGCATGATAAATATTTCACCAACATGAACCAAACTTGCTAAAAGGAAATTAAACTGGAACAGCTAACTTTGGAAAGAGGAATGATACAATAGTTGAAATGGGGAAATTGTGTGAGAAATAATCATGCATGAATTCAGAGGAAAATGTAATTGTTCTATTGTTGTAAGAGTGAGTGATACATTGTTTTTACAGACCCTTAAATTTATTACTTCATTGCACAAGTCACAGCTTTCATCAGTGTGCCTGGGCAGCTTTAGTACTCCAAGAGTCCTCAAGTAGTTATTTTGATAGAAGTGTTTAATCGGGGTTTTTGAGAAACTTTAAATTCCAGATAGTCTTGCTTGAGTTCTTTCGTGATATATTCCACCAGTACAGGAGTGAACAGTATTTTTGTGAAACTATTAAAGTATATTATTTGCTTAAGTTCATTAATGATTAATCTAACTCCTTTCCCTACTTCTGTCTCTAAATTGCATTCTCATCTTCACCCTGGGCCCCCACATTTGGTCCAGTACACCAAAAAAAATCAAATAATACAGGAGTTTCCAGCCATAGGAAGAAATATTTTGATTCACTATGACCTAGATAAAGAAATAACAATGGAAGGAGGAAATTTTGTTACAAATCTCAACCTGCATCTCTGCCATTCCCTATGATATTATTAATTAGAACATCATTACTTTGGTCCCCTACATAACATAAAATATTTATTACAAACATAAGATAACTTACTTTATTTCATTTAAACTATAAATGTCCCCATAAATTTACTGATCATTTCATATTCTGGATTTTTAAATAAAAAACTCTTACATTAGGAACTATGTGTGGAATAGGTGAAAACATGTGAAATGCAACTGCATTGAAAACAACATCTCAGAAAATTAAAGGCTTTATTGCTTTTTTCTGATTATAAATGGATTTGGATTTTAAAATAGAAATAAAACACAGAGAACTTTAATTTTATCTCCAATAATTTTTTTTCAAAAATAAATCTCAAGCAAAAATAACAAATGCTAAGCAACAGCAGTGTGTACTTTGGTGTTTCATATATTAGTCTTTATATTTTCCTTTTTTTGCAAACTTCAAAAAAGACTGCATGTTCAATACAGACAATCAGAAAATATAATAGTATAAAGAAATTTTTAAAAAATCAAATATGGCTCCTCAACCCAGATAATTTTGATGTATGTCCTGTGCGATTTTTCTGTGAGATTATATAAAAATATTTGACAAGGTTTAAATTACAATTCTAAATTTGACAATTGAAATACTGTCATATTTTAAGATTTCAGTCTGTGAAGACTATGGAAATTTTAAAAGATAATAATTAAAAAAAAGAAAATAGCTTTTTGTTCTTGAAAAGTTGCCCACAACTAAAAATGCAAAACAAACTCAGATTAGCAGTATATTCTAGTTGTGTTATCCAGACCTTAAAAGGCTGTTGATCTGAGCCTAAAGTGTACAATTCTCAGATCAGATGAGACTGCTCTCAGCAGCCTGTTCCCAGTTGGCTTTCATTTCATTCCCTGCTACCCCCGCCAACCCTGTCTCCTTTACCATGTGATTCGCCAGGCTGTGGCTCCACCGCAGGGAGGGCTGGGAATTCTCAGACCTCCCAACTTAATCCTCCATGACGGTAGACATCTCTGTTCGCTTGTCTGCCATATTCCTGGTATCAAAACAAACCCACTACATGTTTTGGTTCAAACGAAGTATATTCATGATGGTGACATTTCCAAGCTCTATAAAATAAGGTCCACCTCCATAGTTAAACCATAGCTGGGACTCCCCCTTGAGAGGTCTTCACTGTGAATTGGCCTATGGTCTCTTAGATTTACACAAAAAAGTGTGTTTTAAAAACCCAGGCTTAAAGTTAGTAATGTTAATATATGACTTTATTTCTTCTTCATTTCTTACAGTATCCTTATTACATATTTTTAAATAAAAGGCTCAATTTCAGCTAAAATTAAACCAAATTTATCTCCTTTGGAAGAATGTCAAGACTCAGAAACAATCTCAAAATATGGAGGTCAGAATCTCATGGGTTTTATTCTCTTTTTTAAGAAAAATAAAGCATTAACAGCTCTCTTCCTCGGGGAAAAAGAAAGCAGCATAAATCCTGCATCTTTACCTATGTATTGCAAAATAGCTTTTCAAAGTAGATGAATAGAGTAAATGTATTTATTGCAATAAAAGGAAGAAAATGAAACTGCTGAAGAAAGTTACTTTCAAAGTTACATTAACTTATGAGCAAAATGAGGTAAAAATAGAAAGACCTCTTCAAGCTTCCCCAAGATTTTAGGACAGGTACATTATCCCAGTGGTCATCAACAATGCTCATCCTCACTCTAATGACTCTGAAGAACCCTATTCTGGGGCAACAGGCAATTAGTCAAGATTTTTTATTTGTTCTAAGCCCTTCAGAATTAAGACATACAATGAAAGAATTTTCCCATTGATGCAATATTTAGCCAGATTTAAAGAATCAACTTACTCATCCATTTACTAGATCCTAGTCTATCTAGGAGGCAAGAGAACCTGTGAGTTAACTCTGAGCAACTGCTGAGCTGATGGAGATTTCACAGCTCCCATATTTCTCATTGTACTACCTTAAACATTCATCACTGCTACCATTGAAATTAGAGGGAAAAATAATGGATCACAGCCTTTCTATTGGAACTATAATTAGCTTGACCTGGAAATAATGTGCTTGCCCATGCTCAGACCAAAGAATAATCATTCTACCATACATAGGGGTGGATTAGAAGGTGGCAGTGGGTGGAGGGAGAAAGGGAAGCATCACCCCATACGCACGACATCAATTCAAGATGTATTAACACTTAAAAAAGTTTTAAGTTATGACTGAAATTATTAGAAAATAAAATTGCTAAAATTGGAACAATAGGCAATAACGGACCCAATAGTTTCGACAACCACACATTGGCATGATGCAAACGTTAACAACACAACACCCACCCTCAAAAAGTTTATGATCTGGTAGGGAAAAAGGAGAAAGAGAAAAAGCATATATTAAATAAATAAATAAATAAATAAATAATATTTTTAAAAAGTAAATAAAATAACTTTTCTACTAGAGATATAAGCAAAGAAAAACTGTTGTTTCCAAAACTTGGAAATATCAGAAGGCCACCAAAGGCTTGAATATGAGCATGAAATAAACCTGAACTGGATTGTTCTTTTGCTCCTTCTACAGTTTTCCAAAAGTTAAATGGGTTCCTTTAATAAGGCAGTGGTGTTACAACACTAATGCTACTCTTAATATTCTTGATTATTAGATGTGGAATAGTGCAGGTGGTAGATTATTCAGGAGATTTTCCTTCCTTTGGCTTTCACCATTAGAAGCAGCTTGTTGCTCATTAAAACCTCCTGTAGAGGGCAAACGAGGGAGGGGATGGAGCTGAAATTCATTTTGGGACTTGTTAGAAGCATTGGTGAAAGGTTTGGTAGAATTGTAGAAACAGTCCCTTTATATTTTCTTTTTCTTTCAAAGAAACCTTTTTTTCATCAGTGAGATTTATATGGTGACTAAAAAATGTACATGTGCTTTGACTTTCTGGATTAAGGAGTTCTTCAAAGAAAGACTTCATGAAAAATCCAAATTTTCTCCCATTTCATATCAAATATCAGTTTTTATTTTTCCTGTTAAGATTGATGACACAAGTAAAAACAAAAAAAAATGAGTGTAATATTTCTCAACTTACAGAACACAGTTTTTTGCACAGGTAGCAAAACTATTTTTGTGTCTAAATGCCATGTTTTCAGATCAAAATTGGTGAACCTCAAATATACTAATGCATTGAGCAACAAAAGTCCAAACCTAATTTTTTAAATACCCAAAGAATTGCTTTAGAATAGTTTTTATTATCAAGAAAGGAGCATGAATTGAAATAACAAAATCTCTGGTGAAGAGGCTGTTATTGGCCTGCCCCCACCTCACACCATACCCCCAAGGTCACCACAGGTAAAGAGAATAATATTAGATAGGCACAGGCTGGACCTAGGAGCAGTATGGAGGCTTCCAAAACTTGAGAGCCATTAGAGTAATAGAGAGTAAACCCAGTAAGACAGAACTGCCTTTAAAAATAGGACAGAATTGAAGAGAGGGCCAGTCGTACGGACATTTGAAAAGACTAAGGTTTGACTGTTTAAACAAATAGTTCGTAAAAATGAACTATTAATTACAGAGTTGTGTTTCTATGATTTTTAAGGCTTTTTGACAGCTGTGATAGCCCCTTTTGGCATGCCAATAGACAGATTAAAAATGTCTTTTTATACCCTATATTGGAAGAAAGGTACACGTTAATAACAGGTATCAAATTATTGTTCACCACATGTACTACAGGATGTACTACACAAAGAACAACGCCACGATAACTAATGTGTATTGAGAATTATTATGTAGGAGGCACCATTGAAAACTGTTATGTGTTTTTAACTCATTTAGTCCTCACAACACTATGGTATGGTGTAGATACTATTGTTATATCTATTGAATCAATGAGGAATTTGGGCTGGGTGGTATCACATTTTAATTTAAACTTCTTGTGTAAGTAAAATACAATTTCTCTCAACCAGGCCCAGGCCCTACAGGAGTCCCTTTTGTCCACTGGTGACTCCATTGGCTGGGCAGAGTTCAGCTGGCCAGACCCAGAGTTGAGGAGAGAAAGCACAGGTAGCCCACAGGTGCTGGTAGAATTGCACTCCACCTTTAGTGGAGAGGATTTGGATTGGCCAATGTCAACTCATATGTCAGAGTATTTTTTATCCCCATCATTTGTCTTTAACTGTGGTAAAATACATATACAATAACATAAAATTTACCAGCTTAATCATTTTTAAGTATACAGTTTAGTGTTAAGTGCATTCACATTGCTGTGCAACCAATCTCCAGAAATCTTTTCATCTTACAAAAGAGAAACTCTACACGCATTAAATAACAACTCCCCTTCTCCCCTATCCCAGCCCCTGGCAACTACTGTTTTACTTCATGTCTGTATGAATTTGACTATTCTAGATACCTCATATAAGTGAAATCACAGTATTTATCTTTTTGTGACTCATTTATTTCATGTGCCACAGTACTTGTGAAAACAAACTATGTTAATGCAAAAATATTAACAATCATTTTATAAGGAGGTTTTAAAATTATACAAAAAAGAGCAATGACAGCTTATGACTTTGTATTATAACCCAAATACAAATTATTTTAACTTATTGGGTTTTTGCATGTCTAATAATTTATCTAGAGCAAGAGAAGTTTCAAATCAATACATGCTACTTATGACTCAGCCAAAATACATATCAAAAATTGATATTTAAAATACAATTTATTATTATCAGTAAGATAATTGATACATTTGAATCATTAATTCCTCAAATGTAAAGTTTATGAGACACATTTTACTATGTTTTATGAAGGATATGCTGTGTTCACTAAGAAATATACTGTAAGATACTTCTATGATTTTTCATTTATATCCTTTCTTTTGTTAGTAGGTGGAATACTTTGTTGATTATGGACCCCAAAAACTCCACTGAAATTAAATATATTTATATATTTCCAGAACAAGTAGTCAACACTACTTTGATTTTGAATTTTATTCTTAAAATAAAAACTGAGAGTACTAAAGTCAAAGAATAGCCTGATGTTCTTATAACCCACCAGATAATTTTATTCTTAACAATTATTTTTCTTCATTTATAAATGACATTAGGTAGATTGTGACTTTTTAAAAGGCTTTCTAAGAACAGGTTACAGTTCAAATTTCAAACAAATTTATTTTCAACAAAGCTTAAATTTTCTGCTCTACATTGTCCTTTCATGACCTCTGATGGTGAAAGTGTAAACTGACATTACAAATACCAACAGAAATAATGCACAAATTCCATTTTACCTTACTAGTGAGGAACTTTTCCCTTCTTTTTATATTTATTTACCTTGAGAATGTAATAACTGCAATTATTCAACAATATAGAAATAATATTGGATAATTTCGTACTACTTTAAAGTGTTAAAAAAAAGCCCTTTTATCCACAGCCTGTATATCTCTAAGTATGTTGCACTTTACATAGCAGAATGAACATTTCAGTGATACAGCAGCTTACTATTATGACTACCAGCTCTCAAATGTAAATTGAATAAAGTTTAGATACATTGAAACAATTATTTTAATTTACAAAATCATCACTCTTCCTAAATTCTGCAGTCATGAATAAGGAAGCATAATTGCATATTAAAACCTGAATTATTTGGACTTATTTATTATTTCAACTTAGTTAATAAGATTACTGTCTAGGCCTGAGTTTCTCCCCAAAAGCCTTCTGCACAGGTAATTTATCTGGGAATATGATCCCAGAGAGCAGGAATAGTGAACATGGAAGGTAAAAGTAGGGACGAAGGGAAAGCTGAAACTAGGATGAATTATCAAATGACTACAGCTATGACTAACCTGTGTCAGATTCAAAGATTTTCTGAGACACCTTAATGAAATGCATGAAAAAAAGGATAGCATTTCTCCATGGGCTTCTACCCCCCATGAGTGGAGGTGGCTCCTGGAACTCTGACTACCACATAACCACTTATAGGTTGTATGTATGCGACAGTTCAATGGATTTCACAGTCGATAGCAGGAAAATGCCCGGGAAGGAAGTGAGAGGCTCACACCTTGGCCAAAGGTGAGGCACTCCCCTGTTGCCCCTGCAGGGAGCTGGTCAAGTTTATGAGATCCAGTTGTGAAAACAGTGACTGCTGTAAGATGTGGGGCCAAGAGGCTATGAAGAGATGCACACAGTGGTATCTGATATGTAAGACCCTTTGTACTACTCAGATCTTTCTTTACTAAGTCCAACCTATTCCAGACTCCCTTTTAAGAAGGTGGCCAGCCGCAATCTCTGCAAGGGGGTCTGTGGGACTCACTACAGCCCCTGCTGCAGTTGGTCTCAAGATATTATTGATAACCATCATCCCTCTCTTTCATGACAAATTCTACATTTTTCTCATCCTTGTCCAGCATCTCAGCTCATCCAAGGTTGCTTGCTTAGCAGAGTAGACCCAGATCTTTTTCCCCTAGGTTTGCTTTGTCCTTAACAGGTCATAGTTGCGGTAATTTCCCATTCACCATTATCACCTGGCACAAAAACACAGGGAATGTATCAGTCAGGTATCTGGATGGTCCTCTCTGCCTCCATTATATAGCGATGACCTGGATCTTTAAACAAACAAGGGTAGATTAACCTTGAAAATATATATCAATATATTAATTCCCTTTTGTTTGCTGATCCAAGAAAGATTAGCCCAAAGTGACCACGTGATAATCAATTTCAATGGAACTCTTAGCGTGTCCTCTGGCGGAAGTGCTCTCCCTCCTGGTCATACACCAACTGTTGCACCACTTTTGCCATAAAATGAGCTCCTTGGGCAGAGGCAATGTTGCTGGGAATGCTATGCCAACAGGTAAGGCATTCTGTAAGCCCTCATTGGTGGTACTGCTGGAGACTTTGTTGTCAGAGAATGCAAACCTATGGCCATAGTCTGTTTTAATTCCAAAAGGATGAATTGTTGCCATTGCCAAGGTGTAAAGGATACCATAAAATTAATCTGATATTAACTGGATGACTGGTCTCTCTGACAATATCATACTGAGGTCTCGGTACCAGTCTCTACTGCTGACAAGTTGGGCATTCAGAAGGAGGCAGTAGCTAGATCAGCATTAGGGAGAGGGAGCCCATGTTGCCATGCTCATGAATAGCCTCCTTCCCAGCCATGGTGGCAACTCTGTTCATGGGCCAATTGTCCATGCAGTGAGGTCTCTGAAGGTTAAGGAGAGTATATCTCACATCCACAGGGCAAACTAACCTGTCTAATCAGTTGTTGAGTAACTTCTGTTCAAAGTATGCTCTTTGGTGGACATTGACACAATGATGTGTACAATGATGTGCATGCATGTGGCCACTCCCATGGATCACCCACATGTCTATTTCCCTAGATTTGTTTGTCCCTGATATTTTGATCTTGCTTTATCAAGGTCCCTGACCAAAAATCCAAGCCATTTGTCACTGCCCAATCTATGTATATACCGTATACAATACCTCAGGACACTTCTACCTCCATGTAAGTAATTGATAAAGTGTTTTGCTTAGAACTCTTCCCAATGAGAGGATGTCTCCTCAGCACATTTTTAGGGCTACCTCTGAGTGTGGCAGTAGAGTAACAACAGTCTATTTATGGCTGGTATCAACACATCATTCTAACTCTCATGTAAACCAGGTCATTCTCCTGCATCAGTTGGTCATAGAAAATACCCATGAGGAATATAAAAAGGAATTCCTATGTGAATCAGGAAAAGGGATTGGTACAAAAGAGAGAGGTGTCATGGGAGTCTTGGCCATCCCTTCAGGGAAAGCACATTACTTGTACTTTCCGTACCTGCTCGGCCCAAATCCCAAATGTACCATTTCCACAAACAGTGGATTTCTGCTGTGTCTATTTGACTGTAGACTTGATGAAGTTGATTATTCTCAATTCACTATCAATAGCTCTAGTCACATAATCACTTGGTCATTTAATTTCAAGATGTTTATGGTAAGGCACTCAGTCTCAACCAGGACCCAGTAGCATACCAAAAAATTTTCAAATTGGCAAGTAGTTTCAACAGCAGACAACATAACCTTCTTCTTGAATCCTAGTGATCTCTCTTGTGACTATCCAACTGAGGCTTGCCAGGGAATGTTCAAAACATCTTTATTTACCACAGATATTTCTAGTCACCATCAGATCTGCTAGGTCATCCAGCCCAAGCTTCCAGTAAGATTGTTCTACTGTCTGGACCAGCTATAGACCCTTTTATTGCTCTGGGTAACATTCAAGTCCAATAAATGGGTTGGTACAGTACGCTCAAGTGCAGACTATACTGCCTCTAAAAAGGCCCACCAACCACTATATGCCTCTTTCTTGGTGGTAAGTTCCAATGTGTAACAATTTTTTTCATCTTTATCTTTTTTAATCACTTAAACCTTCACCAGTGTGGCAGTACCCTAAAATTGTGTGGCATTTATCTCCACCACGCTCTGATGTGCATATGCCTAATTAGGGCATCTGAAATAATTTCCCCTTGCTTCTTATCAAATTCAACCAGTATGATGCCATCATTATAGTAGACCATCATGATGTTCTGTGAAATGTCAAGGCAACCGAGTTTCCTTCACAGTACTTTGTGATAGAGTACGGGAGAGTTAGTACAGCCATGGGGGAAAACAGTGACATGAGCTGTTGTCCTACTCAGGTGCATGCCAACTGCTTTCGATGCTTTTTCCAAAGAAGATTTAAAAGACCACATTTGCCAGATGAGTAGTGGCATGCCAAGTGCTATAAACTATATTGATCTTCTCCAATTAAGAAAATATATCTGACACGCCAGCTGCAATTAGCATTAGCACTTGTTTATGTTTACTATAGTCAAGCCATTGTCATCCAAGATCCATCTGTTTTTTGCAGGAGCCAAGTAGATGTAAAAAGGATATGCAGGGGTTCACTTTCCCTACATCCTTTGTGGTGCTAATCTCTGCCATTCCTCTCAGGAAGTGGTATTATTTCTGATTTACCCACTTGGATAGGGGTGGGGTATGTTCAGAGACCTCTGCTTAGCCCTTCCTACAATAATGGCTGTACAAATCCAGGAACCAATATAAAAGTTCTTCCAGTTACTAAATATAGTTAAGAATTTTATATATCCCAGTTATTTATTTGGGGACTGGGGAAACAAAGGGTGGGCCATAGACCCATTGTAACCTCTGTGAGACATACTTGGACTAGAACTCTGATTTTTTACTTGCCCTCCATAGGCTCCCACCCTAACTAGAGACCACAGTAGCTTTTCTGGTCCTCTGGCATTAGTGTTAGCTTATACTCCTTATTCAACATTTGTCAAAAATTCTAAATATTCTTCCCTCAGTGAAATGTTACCCTGGTAAATGGTCATAGGACCCTTTGTGGAAAGACAGGTTCACAAAAGACAGAGTGTTTATAATTATTTTTGTGACGATGTAAGGTCCTTCTTTAAGGGCACTCATCTTCTCTTTTAACCAATAAGATGGGGGTCTGTGAAATTATATAAATCTAGAAACCAGGTAAGGACCTGGATTTCCCAGTGTGATAGCTGATATTATAATATCTGCTCACCAGATATCTTTTTTTTGTTACATGCACACACAGACACACGGACACACACAAGTAATTACCCAATCAGCTGTCCATCTGCCCCATTCCACAAAACACCATGACTTACTGGTCATTGCCACAGATTCCTTCAGGTCAAGGAAGCCTGATTGTTGTTATAGACTTATTCTCATTTTAGTAATTACAACCATCTTGCCCTCTGACAGTTCAATACCACCACATGAACTCTGTCATTCAAGAATTCCATAACCCCATGGACACTAGGGAGACTAGTTCCATAGCAGCACCTCTGTTACCAACCCTGATCTGGGGAGGACAGACATCACCAAGCTTCTCAAAGATGCTGATGTCCTTCTCACCAGTGAATTCCTTTTTGCTTTACTAAAAGGAATGTCCTCTGGGTCTTTGCAAAGAACAACTAAGGTGAGAGGTTCTAGATATCACGCAACAAATGCACTCTAACATTGCCATTTCCGTGAGCCTTCTTACATCTTCCTTAATCCTAGGCCATAGCAATTTCAACATTTCTATCTCATTTTTATGTTGGCCTTTATCACACGAAGGCTTCAAGGAAACATCTCAGCAGAATATTAAGACCAGTTCCCGGTGTCCTTACGAGGACATTGAGGCCCAAGTCATGAGTGAGTGCTCCCATGTCAATAAATTTGTCCCTATACAACTTTATTTTATTACCCCTACCAGGTAACACTCTCAAAATTCACTCCTACATGCATTACCCTGGTTCCTTTCAGTGTGTATAATCTAGGTCCTGCAATTCCTATAAGCCGTTTCCTCTTGGAGAAAGAATTATATTTCCCTACTCAGGTGTTTTGAGATCTGACCCAAGTACTGGCATGGAGACAATGAATGGTGACAGGGTAGATCTTGAGGAGGATAAGCATTATCATGTGAGTTTCCTTCCTCATATAAGGGTCCCTAGGTCTTTTCAAGGTCTCCAGGCAAGAAGAGGATGCTCTCCTTAGCGAGGAGAATGGGACTGCTTCTACCATGTAGAGGACTCAGGAAAATCTGAGAGTTCAAGATTCCCGGACTCATCCACCCAAATGCCCATATTCCAAGTTCAGGGTTCCACTGTTTTCTACCAGGGCCCTGATTCAGTACACCCAAAGAGGTTGAGGCTCAGTGTCCTTTGCGGCTGTGCCATTCTTATGATTTGAACCTGGGCCTGATTTTCACCACAGCTTCTCTTGCAACTGCAGCTGCAGGAGATGATGATTCCCTCAAACGCTGATAGAGGCTTTTGACTTTTACAGTATGTATTGATTTTGGCTGACCTGAGCCATTCTTTTTGTTTACTCCAAGGCATCCAAAGCAATTAATAAAATCCAGCCATTCTACAATACTAATAATTACCATTGCCACCATACCATTCAAGTGTAACAGTGAGCGTATGAGTGAACCCTGCACATTCCATCTGTACTTCTGCCTGACCAATCTCATATGAGAATCTTAGTAATTACATGCCATTGCTTATCACCACCCCATTTCCCATTAGCAGTGGGGTCTTCATCGCCATCTTTCTGGTACATTATTCAGTTCCCAAATCTCATCCTAATGGTCTGCTATCTAGGGATAATCCTAACACTATTTATCTTTCCCAGGGTTCTCCTGAAAGGAGAACATGAGGCACAGACCTGGATGAAAGTAATGTATTTGGGAATGGGTTGGCAAATGGTAGTAGTGATAACTAAGGACAGTGATATAAAGGAGGGAAAGGCAATATAAGAATGTGTCATCAAGCCATTTCTGTGAACAACTAATTCTGAATTACGCAGGACATTGTGAGAAGTCTTATGAAATGTGTGTCAGTACTGTCCACCCCAGGATCAAAATGGGGAAGCATTTATTCGTCAGATTCTCCCCCCATTGATCAAGGGTGGGCCCACAGAGGTTAGGTCCCCTACAATTCCTAGGTGCAAGTGTTGAGTACTGAATGGGTTTCCTCGAGGATCAGAGAAGCCCCAGGGAGCAGAAAGCAAGAGGTTCACATGCAGGCTTCAGGCAGACACACACCCTTGACTTGTATCTGTGTGAAGCTAGTCAAAATCTGGGTGGAACTGGTACCAGCAGCAGTGGCTAGGGGGACACAAAGATGAGGCCATGAAGATCTGAGTATGACATACAACCAGTCCGATGGAGCATGCAGAAAAGTAGAGTATCAAGCATCAGAATTTGAACTAATAAAATATTAATAGCACACGTTAGAAAATGACTCTATATATGGTCCAGATGTGCTTAAGTTTACAGATTGTGACTGAAATAAAACTTGTTTCCAGCTAGAAGATATTATATTTATTTTTCTTCATTAGAATCTCCTAACACATCAAAAGAGTGCTATTTTTAAATCCAAAACATCTAACTTAGAAAATAATAAATACAATTTCAAATGCCTACTTTGTTGGCATATTCTAATACAGTAAGCCTGAGTTCTAAAAATTCCATTCAATAAACTAGTGATGTTTCACACAGCCCTACCAGTAAAGCTATTTGGAGGCAAACATCCTTAATTTATGAATATTTATTTATAAACCAATACATTTACAGCAATTAGTATACAACATTTGTCAAACTTTAATTTCTTTGAGATATTAATAAAAATAAACTAGAAAGAAGTTCTAATATTTTCTTCTTGCACTCACCTGATCATCTTGCTCAGATTCACCACCTAATGTCTGTGAATGTAACTCTGGAGACTCTAAAAAATTAATTTTAGACTACTATTGTTATATTGGCATAGCCTAATAATTTGTTCATAATTAGATGAGTTTAATCCACATTTAGATGTACTAAAAATCACAATTTTATATACATACAAAGACAAAACATATTAATACTTAACTGTTTCTCTAACTTGCTGGTAAATTCATATATATATATATATCTCAGATATATTAATATACATATTCAGAAATTATGTGACCAGCTGGGTTATGGAGTTATGGTTTAAAGCAGCAGTTTTAGACAGCATTCTGAGTTCTGGGGAGGGCCGTCTGAGGTCAGCAAAAAAGTGAAGGGAGAAGCCTAAAAACCATCCATGGTCTGCATCCCAACCATAGCAACTCTGCTTTTATCTATATTATAGATTTTGAATCTAATATTTTCCTAGAAGAAAGGGTTCTGAGCCTAATATATATATGCATAAATTGACATAAGGGAGGCCTAATTTGCAAGAAACTTACTAGTACAGATGGGTGGGAAAGCAACCTACTAGGCTATAGAACTGAAATCTCTCATTATTATCTTGTAGATACAACAAACAAGGGTGAACATTACCTGCATGCTACAAGGAATCATTAATTGCACATTACAAATAACAATCATGTATCTTTTAGAAAGGCAACAAATCTCTGCAAGGAGTTAGGGGAATTGTATACTCAATCATCATTGTAATGGTACTTATAGCTCAAGCAGAGGCTAAGAAGCAAAGCCACCAGAATGCCTTCATAAGATAAGAGAGCTGGAAAATTTTAAATGTAGAGGGTTAAAGGAAATATACTATTACCAAGATAATTTCCGAATGTATTTTTAGTATTAACTTTTGTATTCTAAATTTATATACTATTAACTAAATTTGTATAAAATTAGCTATTGTACACCATATTTATGTAAAATAAGGAATTGTGTTATAGGTTAAAACATGAGTTTAAATTATTTTTCTATAATTTTTCATTACTATATCAAACTGGTCACATGGATGGGTAATCCTATAGATAAAGATCAAAGATTACTTTTTTGCTTTTAAATGAAGAAACACAGGATGTCCTATAGTATTTTGCAATTTTCTTTTATTTTTTATTTTTAAATAGTAATAGATTTGCAGAAAGTTGAGGGAAATAGCACCAAGGTTATTCAAATTTCATCAATTTTACATGCCCTCACATGTGTGTATTTCTGTGAATTTTATCATACATGTAGCTTGCTGTAACCACTACCGCATCAAAATACAGAGCAAAGATTTCCTATCTCATAGCTACACTCACCCAGTGATATTTCATCGTGGTTTTAATTTGCATTTGCCTAATGGCTAGTGCTGTTGAGCATCTTTTCATGTGCTTATTTACCATTTTCATATCCTCTTTGATGAAATGTCTGTTCATATCTTTTGCCCATTTTCTAATTGTATTGTTTTCTTTCTTTACTATTGTTTTGAATATTCTTTATATATTCTAGATAGCAGCCCTTTATCAGATATGTGGTGTACAAATATTTTCTCCTAGTCTTTAGCTTGTCTTTTCATCCTCTTAAGTGTCTTTCATAGAGCAATAGTTTTTCTTTAATTTGACAAATCAATTTTTGTGGTTTTGCATTTATATAATAATTATAAAACTACATTGTTAATCACCTCATTTACACACATAGCCAGATTCTTATGATTACTGACATCCTCAGTGGCCATTGATTGGATTATTGGAGAATTATTTAAAAAACAGTTTCAGAAGCTAAATCATTATCCATGGCCTCATGATATAATTGTAAACTAGCAGCTGTGCATAGCCTAGGGAGAGAACATCTGTCTGTATTTGAGAAATATTTACATCCTTATAAAGATGACTGTATAATTTCTCAATATTATGAATCATTTTTCTTATTTTTCTTGGGAAAAAATTATAATAGCTGAACCTTTGAACACTAGATTCTATATGTAAAAGAATTAGAAAAAATTTTAAGTAATCAAAAGCAGTCAGGATATGGACAAATGGGCACAAGTAAGCAATAACAATGACAAATGAAAAACAAAACAAAATAAATCATTACATTTAATTTTCTTATAGCTAGAATAACACAATTCCTTCAGTGTCTTCCTCTTCCTTACTACCTACATCAGTGAAGAAAACCCCTCTTCTGAAAAAAAAGTAAAGATGCAGGATTTTGTTAAACGGAACTATGTGTAACTAGATCTGATTCAGTTCTCCTTAATCCAATCCCACAATGTTCTAGGTTTACACTTCATTTAACATTGCAGGTCTTGGCTGCAGCTATGTTGTCAGTGTTGACTGAGTTCCCACCACTGTACTATTCGCTATGAAAAAATTCAATATAAGGCTGAGGTACAATCTCACCGTCCCCCTCATCCCTCAAACCTCACTGAGGAGCTGGAAAAACATCAAATGTATATCAAGTTTCATATTATTCCAGGAAATACAAAAACACATGAGAAACCTGTAACAGTTATGAGGAGCAATCAAAGTAGGAATCTTTGATCCTATCCAGAGTGATTTCACTACAGAAGTAGCCAATTTATTTTGCCATTTCATTGACATTTTAGCTAGATACACATTTATCACAAGAGTTAGTATTACACAGTATTTAAAATTATGGGTCATTAGGTCAATTTGTCAGAGTTGGAATCTTGGACATTTTCAAGAACAAGAGTAGAAGTAGAGAAACATGTTAGGAGGCTAGTGAAGTAGTTCAGGCAAGAGGAAATAAAGTCTTGGACTCGGACATTAGTAATTAAGATGTAAAGAAGTGAACAGAGTAGAGACATATTTTGGAGGTAGCGTGGATAGTCTTAATGATGGACAAAATATGGGAGAGAGGGAACTCCTAGATTTCTGTCTTGGTGACTGAGTGAAGGTACGGCATAGTGTAACAGGAAGTGTTGGAAGAGAAAGAAACCAGTGTATGAGAAGGGCAGTAAAGTAAGACTCCCACTGAATTAGAGATGCTTGTGAGATATCAAGAGGAGATGTGTTTTGGGTAAGTTGGATAGGACCCCAAAGTTCAAAAGAGAGGTTAGAATTGAAGGCATATACTTGAGAGTTTTAAATACATACATGATATTTAAAGCCATGAGGATCACTGCCTAGAATAAGAATGTAAAAGATAGGGAGAAGATACACTCCAGAAATGAGCCCTAAGAAATTCTAACATTTAGAGGTCAAGTAGAATAGATGGAGGAACAGTGAAAGACCCCAAGGAGAGGCCATAAAAGTAGAAGAAAAATCAAAAAAGGGAGAGTGGACAACTATGACAAATAGTATTACAGATCAGGTAAGTTGATGGTAGGGGTGTGTGTGTGTGTGTGTGTGTGTGCGCGCGCGCGCATGCATGTGTGCACTGGATTTAGCAATATGGAGAAAATTTATGACACTACCAAGAAAGGTTTTAGTACCTTGGTGTGGGTGGATTAGAAGGATTAGAAAGTCTGATGAAAGAGAAGAAAAGTGGAAATAATTTCTCAGAAAAGATTTGCAGGCAGGATTAAGAGAGGGTGAGAGAGAATTCCAATCACTGCAAATATAGAATGAAGAGTGTTTTGAAGGTGGCATTTTAGGTGCGGATTCCAGGGCGTGTTCCAATTCTGTTAGTTAGGAAGAATCCTATAAATAGCCAGAAGTTGAAGATATAGTACGAGGGGAAATGACCAGTGAAACAAGATCAGTGAGAAGAAGAATGGGTTAAGGCTGTAGATTCTATGTGGGAAGATATGGTAGAAGGTGGTACACTTCCTCCATTACAACACATGATAGATTAGGATGAGTGCAAATGCAGACACAGTTTATAGACATAGTGGAAAGATGATGAAGAAATTCCAGCCTCATGGGATCTCTTTTTTTAATGAGGTATGAACCCGGGCCATCTGTTTACAGTGGATGTGTGATGTCAAGGGAAGGGACAACGAAGGAAGAAAGGGGAAGGGTGACCAACTGTCCCAGTTGGCATGAGACTAAAAGGGTTTCTATGACTCCAGACTTCCAGTGATAAAACCAGGCAAGTCTCAGGCAAGATGGGAAAGGTTGCTCATTCTGGAATCTGAGCAGGGTGGAGTTATGAAATAGTCTCTGTATAGCATAAGGGTAGAATTTACTAGAGAAATGAGTAAGATTGCTAGTGTTGAATGCCCAGTCTAAGTTGGTGACTATGAATTTATAGTGTTAACTATATATTGAACAAGACTTTGACTTTACAAATTGTGCCTCAGGTGGAAAGGCTCCCAAACTTTCCTGGTTCATGGTACACTAACTACCACTACCACAGTCATATCTGTTATTATTCATATTTGTATTGTGGGGCACAGCTCCTGGACTGTACACATTTGGATCACAATAAACACTTGTCAAATGAAATGTTCAGGCTGGAAATAAGTCCACCAGCAAGTATGTCTACCAGCAACAAACCCTTCACCTGTTGTAGATTTTATTTTCACTATCTTAAATGCTGTCCTCTGAAATTCCAGCTTATGTTGTGACAAAGAAGAACGAATAGGAGGAGGAGGATGAAGGAAGAGAGGAAGGAAGACGAAAGAAAACAAAATGCCACTACAGAACGCGGTTTTGAAAAGTAGGAGTAGCGGGAAACCACAGAAATGCTCTAAGATGAGTAGCAATATTTTAACAGGAATCTTGGGCTGGACCAGCTGGCTCACCTGTAACCCTACCTCTTTGGGAGGCCCAGGCAGAAGGATCACTTGAGTAAAGGAGTTCAAGACGAGCTTGAGCAACATAGCAAGACACCATCTCTAAAAAAATCTTAAAAATTGGCCCAGCGTGGTGGTGCATACCTGTAGCCCCAGCTATGGGAGGCTGAGGCAGGAGGATTGCTTGAATCTCCGAGTTCAAGGTTGCAGTGAGCTATGATGACATCACTGCCCTCTAGTTTGGGCAAACCCTGGCTCTAAAAAAACAAACAAGAAAAAAATCTTGGTGTTTGCATATTTTCAATTCCTTGTCCACTAGGTGGTGGAACAGAGTCCTTATCCTAACAACAAAGTTCTTTCTCAGAGGTTTGTGTTTCTCTCTCAACGCCTACAGAGGGCTTTGCACGTGAAGGAAATCCAATAAATTCAATTTCTTCAAAGCTTTCGCTTGGAAAACAGAACGCTCAAATGACAAGGGCCGGGAAGGCAGTAGGAGGCGAGATGGAGTGCAGAAATGCAAGGACTAGAGGAGCTAAACTACATTTCCCGGAAGCCACGGACGGGGCATACAACCCCCATGACGCCTCCGTTCTGGTTCTCCAGTAACCCATTCGCTGCCGCCCACTTTTCTAAGGAGCGCAGAGAAAGCCAGGGAGGGCGTAATAGTGCAGCAGCGATGCTCTTATTCACCAGAGTATCCTTCTGAGCGGTTATTGTTCCAACCAAGTCTTGTAAAGGAATTGGGATACTAATGGCGGCCCTGCCGGACCCACGAGCCACGTGACCATCCTGGATCATGTGACTCCGGAGGCTAAAGACTGTTACCCTGGCAACTGGCGGGCCCCACAGACCTTCCGGGAAAGCGCGGAATTCAGACGCAGAGGTAGGTCGGAACTGGACCTTTGCTTCCTACCCATATCACCATGGCCGAGGCCGTGCCTCACACCCAACCCAACGGCTTTGGTTTTCGAGGTGTTTCTCTACGTCCAGCCGCCACTGCAAATGTGTCTGTGTCTTCCCGCCAGTCCCCGAACCCGCGCTTGTCGGGGCCCGGACGCCGCCAGGCCGAGAACCTTTTCGTGGAGTCTGCTTCTGACCAAGACCTTCGGGCCAGTTTCTCCGTATCTTTGCCTACACTGTTATTATCTGAGGACCCTAACCGCACCCACCCTGAACTGATCGAAAGTGCTAATGAGGGGAGGAGCTGTTATTCTGAGGCTGGGGAAGGTATTGTCCGGGTCTCCAACCCCACCCCCCACTCCCAGCTCTGCGAAAGAAAGCTGGGGTTTTAGCTGCTTGTAAGGAGTTAAAAGTCTGCAAGCCGCTGCAGATCTGAGGTTGAGTTCATTAAGGAAATAGGAGAGAGGTTGCGTTGCAGATCACTGGATTACACTTAAGATGTTAAGTGCATACTTTTTGTTGGCTCCCGCCCCCCCCCCCGCCCCGCTTCAAAAGAAACATAATTAGTGCGGATCTGTATATTCTGTTAACTAAGTATTTTTTAAGTATTCTGAGTCTTAATAAATACTATTTGTCTATGTTTGGAAGCATCCCCATATGTGGAAACTGTCTTACAAAACTGTTACTATGGATTGGTAAAATAACAGACTGAATGATAAGGCAGGCAACACACACTTTGTCCTATGCTTTGCAAGAAAGAAACGGTCCTTTGGATTTGCTAATTTATAATTTTTAAGATTCTCTGGGAGGACCTGGTGTGTGTTTGAGAAGTATTAAGTAACATACAGACACACAAATACAAGTTTAGGAAATATCGTAGAGACCACCCTTTAAGGATTGGATGTTAACAGATGAAAATGTGATTCTGGACCCTGAATACAAGGGAGACTCTCAAAGATGCTTTTCCGAATCAGTTTACTTAATGAATTAGGAATCTCTTGACTAGCTTACTGGTTGATAATTGTGCGTATATACTAAATCATAACAGAAATGTTTAAAGTTTGGTTATTTCGTGATGTGATGAATTTCCTCAAAAGGTATTTATGTCTCTTGTCATTTAGTGTTGCCAATGTTGTAAATACTTTAGCATGTTTACTTTGGGAAGTGAAAATTATTGATTATGGCTTACTCTTCCAAAGAAGAGATGGATGAAGAGTTTGAACAGTTTATGAAAGAGGTAAGTTTGTATTTTTAAAAACAGTATTGTAAATTTGTCTCACAAACCTCATCCTTTAATTCTCTCTTTCACCTCAGAGATAAAGTTAGTCCATCACCACACTCGGTCAATGCTGCCACCAGAATGTACCTGTCATCCCTCTAGCTTTCTTCCTTTTTACTGCTACCTGCTAGTTCAATACTACCATGTCATATGGGCAACTAGAGCAGTTCCCAACCAATGTCCCAGCATTTCTCTCACCACACTCATGTGTTACGTAAGTCTGACTCCATTCCTCCCCAGTGTAAATTCAACTGGTCTCCCATCACGTGTAAAATAAAATCCAAATTCCTTACCACGGTTCATAATGCCCTTCATGATTTTGCTTATGTATACCTCATTGGCTTTATATCACTCTTCTCCCTCATCCATTTTATTTATGCTACAGTGGTCTTTTTTCTCTCCCAGGCATTTCAAGCTCATTTTACCTTAGGGACTTTGCACTGGCTGTTCCCTCTGCCAGTAATGCTTTTCCCTTATTCTTCACCTGACTGGTGAAGATCTTACGTTACATGTCACTACCTCAGAGAGGCCTTTTCTGTTTATCCAGTAAAAAGTAATCACCAAGTCACTTCTCAGTATACCATATATTTAATTCTTTGTATGGCACTAACACATTCATTACTTTTCTCCTGTGGGTCTGTTTTCTGCTTCCCATTATAAGGATGTATATGGTCTGTGTCACAATGGCTGTGTATGTTCATTGCTATATCTGCAGTACCCAATAGATGCTTAATAAATATTTGCCGAGTGAATAAATTAAATGGTTACACCACATTGTATGTGTAGTTAGTCATGCACCACATGAGGATATTTTCATCAACGATGGACCACATAAACAACAGTGGTCCCATAAGATTATAATGGGACTGCCCTGTGTAAGTGTACCTTTTTTAAAAATCTTTTATACCATATTTACTGTACCATACCTTTTATATGTTTAGATATGTTTAGATACACAAATACTTGCCATTGTGTTACAGTTGCTTGCAGTATTCAATATAGTAACATGCTATAGAGGTTTGTAGTCTAGGATCAATAGGCTATCCTCTATAGCCTAGGTATGTCATAGGAGGCTGTACTATCTAGGTTTATGTAAATACACTCTATGATGTTCTCACAACAATGAAATTGTCTGACAAGGCATTTCTCAGAACATATTCTCATCATTTAGTGACGCATGACTGTATTTATATACATAAAGGGTTCTTACAGAGCATTCAAGAGAGTCACATTTTAAACTATTATACTAACATTCTTATTCATAAAAGGGAGTTTGGTGTAGTAGGAAAAAACTCTCAGTTTCATCGTTTAATAGGAAAAATAATGCCTACTTTGTAGGATTGTTTTAAGGATTAAAAAAAAGCATCTACCAATTGTCAGAATATAATAGAAACTCAGAATGAGTCTCACTTCCCATTTGAAGGTTAAGTTTTTTATTTCAAATACAGACACGTTTGAAAATTAAATTTATAGGAAGTATGCTCATTGTAAAAAATAGATGGCAGTATAGGCCTTTTGGAAAATGTTTTTTCTACCCCTCATTTACCACCGCCAACACACACACACACTCCAACACACTTCCTCCCCTGCCCTTCCCTCCCTGTCTCCCTTTCTCCCTCCCTCTCATATCCATTCTCAACTCATGAAAGCTCTTATCTCATGGTAAAGATTTGGGTAAGGCAGTGTTTCATTCTTAACAATAAAAATCATGATTTTAGAGTCATAACTCTCAAATCTAGTAATGTCTTTGGTCATTTTGATGAATTATTGTTCAAATAGTTCGTTCAAAGACATAGTTTAAATGTCTTTGTTTTCAGGAGAGTGGTGGCACCAGCTTTTTTTATGTATAGCTTTATTGAGATATAATTCACACACCATATAATTCACCCATTTAAAGTGTGCAATATAGAGATGTACTCACTCAGTGGTTTTAGAGATATGTAAGCATCACCACAATCAATTTTAGAATATTTTTATCACCCCAGAAAGAAACCCCTTATCTGTTAGCAATTACTCCCATCTCCTTTTCCTCTCTTCCCCAGCCTTAGGCAACCAGTAATCTACTTCTGTCTCTAAAGATTCGCCTGTTACGGACATTTCATAGAATTGGAATTGTACAGTATGTGGCCTTTGGGGTCTGGCTTCTTTTACTTAGGATAATGTTTTCAAGGTTCGTGCCTGTTGTAGCATGTATTAATACTTCATTTCTTTTTATAGCTGAATAATATCGAATCGTATAGATACACCACATTTTGTTTTTCCACTTATCAACTGATGGACATTTGGGTTCTTCTCACTTTATGGCAATGATGAATAATGCTGCTATGAAAATCACGTATCAGTTTTTGTGTGGATGTATGTTTTCATTTCTCTTGTGTACCTGCCTAGGAGTGAAATTGCTGGGTCATAGATAACTCTATATTTACCCTTCAAGGAACTACCGGACTATTTTCTAAAGTGTCTTTGACACTTTATATTCCCACGTTGTGTTAGTTTATTAGGATTTCAATTTCCGACACTTATTATCCAAGCACTAGCTTTTTTGCTTTGTTCTGTTTGTAATGACAGTCATCTGGATAGCACTGTGGAAGGTTGTTGAAAGTTAGAGCACCTACTATGTATTAGACAGTAAGGTGGGTATTCGTCATTTCTTTTTCTGCTCTTTGCAATAGCCCTGCAAGGTCAGTGGTCCTATGCTTATGTTGCAGATAAATAAACTGAAAAAATGTGGGGAGGAGAGAGAAATGGAAGGTTGTAAGGTAACAGTAAAGTTCCGAGGCTAAGTGGAAAGTGGCAACTAATTTCAGAAACTCAGATGGAAGAAAGAATATTTTTTCTCCCCTTCTTCCCTCTTCCTACCTGGTTGTCAGTGAAGACAAAGAGTTCTTTTTGAACATTTTAAAATTGACACTCTTACAAGTCATTGAAGGAGACATTTTTTGTTTGGCAGATGGAAACGTGTGTGTTTGTTTGTTGTCATTTTGGAAGATTAGAAGGTCACCCAGATAATAGTATTCTAGTTGAGGACTCCATAGTATAGTGGAAAGTGGACGGACTTAGACAGAGACCCAGGTTTAAATCCCACACTCGTTAACAGTAGCAACTTGGGCAAGTTGTTTAATTTCTCAGGGTTTCAGTTTTCTCATCAGTAAATCTCTGCAGGATTGTTCAAAGATTAAGTAAAATAATCTTAGTGTAGATCCAGGCAAATAATAAATGTTGGTTTCTTCCCCAGAAAAAAATAGAATGAAATTGAAAAGGATCAAGAGCGTAGTCCTGGAAAAGTCTTATGTAAAGAAATGGGCAAAAAGCCAAAAGCTATTAATATAGATGGGTGGGAGTCACCACAGAGGTTGGCCAAGAATAACCTGGAGGAATTGATGCTGCTAAAGTTAGGGGTGGAGAGTTTCAGGAAGTGAGAGCTGGTCACCAGTATCAAATTCCATGATGTGATCAGGGAGGATAACTGGCAGTAGTACTTTATTTGTGGCATTTAGGAAGCCTGTGGTGCCTGGAGGAGCACTGTCGTAGATGGGAACCAGATTTTAAGGGGTTGAGCAGTAAACTCAAGAAGTTGGTATATAACGGAAAAGTAATAGGTAAAGTAAAAGGGAGATAGGAATAAGAAACTTTTTTTCTTTTATTTTGCTTTTTTTTTTTATTCCAAGGTAGAGCTGAGTTTTCATTCTTTCCTTCCACAGTTGTGCCAGGTGCTGTGCTAGGCACTGGAGGTACAGTGCTGAGTGCTGAGCGGGTTTATAATCTAAGAGAAAGGAAGAGAGTAGAGAGACAAGGGAGTAAAGATACAGAAATAAAATGGGATAAACAGGGAAGGAAGAACCTGGGGAGATGGGAAGTAAACTTTCTGTAGGTTCTGCTTGGAGTAAAGGAAAGAATTGTCTCTTCTAAGAGAGAAAGAAAGTGCCTTAACAGGTAGGTTTAGTGGTGTGGTGAGGGGAAAGAGGGCAGTGGTGTTTGACCAAAGGACTTTATTTTCTCAGTGAACAGGGAGACCAAATTAATTGGCAAAGAGCGAGGAGGGTATCGTAGTTAGAGTAGATGATTTAGAATTGTCATAAAATTTGGATTGGAAGAGTAAAAAAGGGCAAATAAAAGTTTATTAATCACTGTAACAGAATGCTGATTTCTCTAGTAAACTCCATCATCCTTTCTACCCCCTGAAACTCAATTCTTCCTTGTCTTGGAATTCTGTGCTCTTCTAGAGAGTGATGCTATATAATTTTGCTCAGCCATGGTTTATTCTTAGATGCTAGAGAATATCTAGAAGATAGGATTATATCCTTCTTTTTTCCTTTCCTGAACAAGTTTCTTGATCAGTTTTCTTTATTTCTTTGTTGTTCTCTTAGTTTACTTGTTTAATTATAAAATTGATGCTCAGAGATGTATGCTTGATTTTTATGTTATTTTGGTCACATATGTTGACAGAAATTTATACATTATTGTTAAGCATATTATTTGTCTATGTGATAGTTGAACTGTGAGAGAACTAATAGAAACATTTTAGTGATAAATCTGGGTTTCTTGAATTCACAATGTATTTTAAAATTCAGTAACTTGGTATCTGATTCAGCTTTCAGATGATTCTTTTGAAAATTCAACACCTAGACAAACTAAAAAAGAAACGAAGAAGAAAGATGCAGTGCCTTGGTGGATAACAGAAGATGATTTTGAAGATGGTGGTAAATATTGCTGACTTTTAGTGTGAAATTATTTGACCACAAGGGGTCAGTCAAGACCTTTAAATCTGGATTTTTTTATTACTGTACTATAAATATATAAAGAAAATATTAATAGTTTGGGTTTCTGAGATTTGAATTGATTTTCATATAACCTGTACTTTATTATATAATTGAGAATCTTCAGTTTTGCATTTTCAAGTTATTTCACATTGAGATAATTTATATTTACTCAAATTAAGGTGCTTGAGTAATTCAGGCATATTTACATATTGTCACCATGTTTAATGATAAATTGAATTAAAATGATTTAATAAAATATTCTGGCAGTATATTAATGTCATTGCATTGGGAAGATTTTAACAAATCTGTAGATTTTGGTATTGCAGTTTGTTAATAACAGTAGTAGAAAAAAACAATTTACTTCCTCAATGGTAAAGAACTCTATCGATCCTCTCTGACACGTTTATACCTTTTCTAGAACTATTCCTAGTCATATCTTTATAAATGCAAAATTACTTTCTTGAGTGCTTTTTACACTTACTATACGTACTATACATTTTATATAGTAAGTATATATCCTTTATGACATTATATATTATATATTTACTATATATGATACTGCCATATCCATAAAGAACCCAGACTACTTCTGTTTAAGTACTTATGTTCTCGCTATTTGCAAACTGATATAATTTCTAAATATTTTCACTAGGGGAAAAATTTACCTGTGGCTTTTATTTTTTCCCATGAAATCAAGACTGAATTCTTCAGTGTGACAGTTAAAGCTTTACATAATCTGACTGGAAACCTTCCCTCTAGCTTCATGTGCTCCAGCCACACTTAATTATTCTTTATCTCCTGGAAACGTGACTGGCCTTCATGCCTCTGTGCATTAGTTCATGCTTCCTTGCCATTCAAATGCCTTTCTTCTCATTCTTCTTGCCCAATGATGCTTGGCATGACCACTTTTTGCGTCCTTCACTAGCTCTTGCAGCTCCCTTGTCACAATTATCTTCTCTGTCTTGATGTCATAGCACCGTAAGAGCACTTACATATTGTTTCGGTGGTTGTAACCTGTAGGGCTACTCCTCAGGTTGGGACCTTTGTGAGGATAAGAAGCACTTCTTTTTTTCTTGTATCCCCTGACCCTCAACACTAAATGATAAATGTGTTTAATAAATGAATGTTGCAGTAGATTTGACAGTCATTTCTCTGTTCTTCTTCATACTGTATGTTAAGGAAATGCCTTATTGAAAAATTCAGTGCATTTTCTTCATAAATTCTCAAACCATGCAACAATGCAAAAGTTTTCATGTAAAGAGTTCTTTTTTAGAATCTTTCCCCCTTTTGGTACTTGGAAAGAATATTATAGGATGACATACCGTTAGAATTGTTGACAAAGATTTGGGACTTAATTAACATTAAATCCTTTTTTGTAGAAGATAATGGATCAGAACAGAAATATACAAACTCACCCTAACAGGAAAGAATAGCTTCCATACCAAAAATACTTGCATGTAACCTGACTAAAGATATTAATAATTTTTTTAAAAGAATATATCAATCAAAAATATATTTGATTATTAAGCAAAGAATGATAGTTAAGAAGCAGACTTTGGCAATGTACACTTAAACACAGGAGGGTTTCTCTGCCCCAGTGCGTAACCTGGTCCCTGATTCAATCACAAATGTTTATTGAGTTCATATTATATTTTAAATAGTAGGCACTAGTGTATAAAGACAGGATATGATTTTCTGCTATCGAATGTAGAAGCTTCTCAGGGAGAACTGAATGCCTCTCGAGGAGAGGAATGCATTACCATTCTTAAATACATATCATCAAACATTCATGTTGAGCAACTTCTACATCACAATTGCTTTTTTTCCCCAATTGCCATAAGGATAAAATGTTCTGCTTAGAGGGCGAAACTATTTCATTGTCTTGCTGGGTATACTTTTCATCATAAATAACTAAACTGGATCTTGGTTTCTGTTACATTAGTTGCTTGTGAGCTTGGTGGTTATGAGTCACATCCCTGAGTCCAGCTACGGAGCCAGGGTGAGACCCTGGACAAATTGCCACGATAAGACCCTACCCTTGACATATACTTTTTCATTTGACGTATCTGTGGATATATGCCTTGATGTTCTGCAGCTGTGCGGAAGTTAGTGTTTTATCCAAATGCTTCATTGATATTTTGAGCTGACTGTGCTGCATTGGTTCCATGATGGAACTCATATTCAAACACAAAACAAATTTTTTACTTATCCATGGTTTCACAAAAATTGCTCTAAAAAAAATGTGAAAGATAATCACAAGCCAAAACATGTGTTTGAAAGACTGAGGATGTACCTTCACAATAAAAATAAAACAAAAAGTGTCAAAGTGAAATGTCAGGGATATCAACTGTCAAACTTAGTACTTAAGGAAATCAGACATTTCATACTTAATAACGTAATTTTTTTTCTTCTCTTCCTGCACATCTTAGCAGAAATGTGACTTCCTTACAGATACATGCTTGAATACACGCTTGGCATGCCCCCACTCACCCCAATTAATATCTCATATATTTCCTTCAAAGCACTAAGAGTTATAATTCACATTTGATGCTCCTCTGTGGACACTGCTGCTTCTCCAGTAATCGCCAATTGTTATTGTTTTGTTTCCCACATCTCTTATTCTGTTAGACTTGGAAAGGAGGTAGATTGCTTTTCATTGCTGCTTCCAGACCGTTCTCCATTAGATCTTCTTATGATCCATGTCATCGAATTACCTCTCTTTCTTGAAATTATCTGTGATCTCCAGGTTATTCCTCCTCATTCCTCAGAGATTTTATCTCCTCTTTCACTGGCAGTCTCCATTTCTCCTAATTCTTGGTGACGTCATTAACCACATAGCTAATCCTTTTAGTAACCTGACTTCTGAGTTCCTTGAATTTCTTTACACCAAAGATCTTGTTGACTTCTGTGTCATAGCCACCTACTCCCTCTAATAGTTTCTTATTTCACTCATCATAAAAGCCAATGACCTACAAGCCAGCACCCCACCCCAGCCCTGCACCCTGACTTCTCTGATCTCTCAACTTATACAACCTTTCCCTTGCTCATGCCAATATAACTACACTGGCATGCTGACTCTTTATACATGCCTGGCATTTTCTTGGCCTAGAGGCTTTACACTTGTTTCCTCTTCCTTAAACATTCATCCTGCAAGTATCCACATGAATTGGTCCCTCACCTCCATCAAGTTATCATAGCTCAAGTGTTCACTTCTCGATAAAGGCATTCCTGACTGTCCTACTTAAAGTTGCAGTCCCTCCACTTCTGCATTCCCTATGCTTCTTTCTTGTTTTATTTTCCTTCTAGACACTTACCATTTTCTAATGTACTATTTAATTGTAATGTTCTTATTTTACTTATTGCCTGTTTCTATCCACATGAATGTAAGCTTCACAAGGGCAGGAATTTTTGTCTTTTTATATTCGCTGATAAATGTCTAGCATTTAGAGCAATGCCTGGCATGTGGCAGGCACCAATAAATATTTGTCATTGATTGCTTCTTCTATTGGACTTTAGCTTCATGATGGTAAGGGCCTTCGTTGTATGTCCAGCACTAACACTGTTCTAGACACATAGTTTGTCAAAAAGTTTGAATAAAATGGATAGTATTCAGAACCTTTGCAGTATAAACATAAATTATTCTTGCCCAGGATCATGGAACAGTTTTTAAACTTTTTATTATAAAACATTTCAGACATACACAGAAAGAAATAAAATATACTGCCATGTACCCATTGCCTAGCTACAACATTTAACTCACGGCCAATCCTGTTTCTTCTATATCCCCTCTTATTCTCCACCCCCCCACACACCGGATTATACTGAAAAGAAATCCCCAACAGTGTATCACTTCTATCTGTAGATACTTCAAAGTATCTCTTAAAATAAGGACTTTTAAAAATATAACTATAATAATACTGTCTAAGAAATATATTGATAATAATTCCTTAATATCGTCTAATACCTAATCAGTCATAAAGCACTTTTAATATGTTTAATGTATATTAGCCTTAGTGAAAATTTCAAATTCAAAAATGCAGTGAGAGATTATGATAGCTTCCCCTCCACCAACAATACACATATATCCTGGTGTGAGAATCCTTCCAGCAGGCCACTGATTCCAGTGTTTTAGAAATAGTGATTTTGAAAGATCTTTTAATATTTCCATCTATTTTCTTGAAATGATATTTATGTGATCAAAGGATCTTATTTAACCACTGCTATCGTTTCTAATTGTACCTACTTTTCCTCTTTGTGTTTTATTATACTGGTTCTTGCCATCCGTAGTCTATTTCCATGAGTGTTGAGTCAAGCATCAGAAGCACCCTAAGTAAAGAACAAAGGGAATAAGGCAGAAGATTTTTCTTATGATTTCAAAGAATCTCTTTATTTTACCATGTTAAGTTTTTAAGTTCTGAGATACAAATTTTTTAAATTATTATGGGTCGATAATAATTGTATATTTTTATAGGTTACATGTGATATTTTGATACAGGCATACAGTGTGAATTAATCAAATCAGGGTAATTGGGATATCCATCACCTCAGGCATGTAACTTTTCTTTGTGTTACAAACATTCCAATTCTTCTCTTAGTTGTTTTAAATTATACCCTAACTTATGTTGATTATAGTCACTTTGGTGTGCTATCAAATATTGTTCATTCTATCTATTAATAACTATATTTTTGTGCCCATTAGCCATCCCCACTTTATTTCCTCCTCCCTGCTACCATTCCTAGTCTCTGGTAACCGTCACTCTCTGTCTCCACGAATCAACTTTCTTTGGTATTACTCTCCCCCATATGAGTGAGAACGTGCAAGATTTGTCTTTCCGTGCTTGGCTAATTTCACTTAACATAATGTTCTCCAGTTCCATGCATGTTGTTGCAAATGATAGGATTTCATTTGTTTTTATGGCTTCATACAATTTTCTTCTGTCATGAAATGTTATTATCCTTTTGATTTTTTTCCAACTATTTAAAATGGTTAAAAATGATTAAAAAACATTTTTCCTTTGGAAACTGTACAAGAACACAAGTAGTGGGCTGGGTTTGCTAGCCACTGGTCTAGATGAGAGGATGCAGGGGAGAGGGATGGATTTGTGCTTTGGGGGTATTAATCAAGAAGTCCTTGCCAGACCAATGTCCTGAAGCATTGCCCAGTGTTGTCTTTTAGTAGTTTTCATAGTTTCAGTTATTAGGTTTAAGTCTTTAAGCTGTTGTCCTTTGATTTTTGTATATGGCGAGAGATAAGGGTCTAGTTTCATTCTTCTGTATATGGATATCCAGTTTTCCCAGAACCATTTATTGAAAAGACTGTCCTTTCCCCACCATATGTTCTTGGCACCTTTGTTAAAGATAAACACATTATAGATGTGTGGATTTATTTATGGGTTCTTTATTTTGTTCCTTTGGTCTATGTATCTGTTCATGCTGTTTTGGTTATTACAGCTCTGTCGTATAACTTGAAATCAGGTTATGTGATTCCTCCAGTTTTGTTCTTTTTGCTCAAGATGGCTTTGGCTATTCTGGGTCTTTAGTGGTTCCATATAAATTTTAGGATTGTTTTTTTCTATTTCTGTGAAGAACATCATTGGTATTTTGATGGGGATTGCATTGAATCTGTATATTGCTTTGGGTGGTATGGACATTTTAACAATATTTGATCTTCCAATCCATGAGCATAGAATATCTTTCCATTTTTGTGTGTCCTCTTCAATTTCTTTCATCAGTTTTTTATAGTTTTCTTTATGGAAATCTTTCATTTCTTTGGTTAAGTTTATTCCCAGGTATTTTATGTTATTTGTAGCCATTGAAATGGGATTACTTTCTGGATTTCTTTTTCAGATCGTTTACTATTGGCATATAGAAATGCTACTGATTTTTGTATGTTGATTTTGTATCCTGCAGCCTTACCGAATTTGTTTATCAGTTCTAATAGGTTTTTTTGGTGTGTGCGGAGTCTTTAGGTTTCTCTATGTATAAGATCATATTGTCTGCAAACAAGGATAATTTGACTTCTTCCTTTCCAATTTGGTTGCCCTTTATTTCTTTCTCTTGTCTGATTGCTATACTTAGAACTTCCAGTACTATTTTGAGTAACCATGGTGAAAATGAACATCCTTATCTTGTTTCATATGTTAGAGGAAAGGCTTTCAGTTTTTCCCCATTTAGTATGATACTAGCTGTAGGTCTGTCATGTATGGCTTTTATCATGTTGAGGTTATGTTCTTTCTATACCCAGTTTTTTTTTTTGTTTTGTTTTTTTTCTTTTTTGGCGAGTTTTCATCATGGAATCATGATGAATTTTATTGAATGCTTTTTCGGTATCAGCTGAGATGATCATAGGTTTTTGTCCTTCATTCTGTTGTACTGATATGTCTCATTGATTGATTTACATACATTGAACCATCCTTGCATCCCTGGGATGAATCCCACTTTACCATTTTGAATAATCTTTTAAATGTGTTGTTGAATTCAGTTTGCTAGTATTTTGTTGAGGATTTTTGCATCTGTGTTTATCAGAGATACTGACCTATAGTTTTCTTTTTTGTTGGCTCTTTGTCTGGTTTTGGTATCAGGGTGACACAGGCCTCATAGAATGAGTTTGGGTGTATTCCCTCCTCCTTGATTTTTTAAAGTAGTTTAAGTAGCATTGGTATTAGATCTTTGAATTCTTGATAGAATTCAGCAGTGAAGCCATCGGGTCCTGGGCTTTTCTTTGATTTGAGACTTTTTATTGCTGCTTCTATCTCATTACTTGTTATTGGCTTATTCAGGTTTAGGATTTCTTCCTGGTTCAATCTTGGTAGGTTGTATGTGTCTAGGAATTTATTTCTTCTAGGTTTTCCAATTTATTGACATATAATTTGTCATAGTAGTCTCTAATGATCCTTTGGATCTCTGCAACATCAGTTGTAATGTCTCCTTTTTCATCTCTGATTTTATTTATTTGGATCTTCTCTCTTCTTTGGCTAAAGTTGTGTCAATTTTATCTTTTCAAAAAACCAACTTTTAATTTCGTTAATCTTTTGTGGTTTTTTTTTTCAATTTCATTTATTTCTGCTCTTACTATTTTCTTCTACTAATTTGGGGTTTGCTTTGCTCTTGTTTTTCTGGTTCTTTGAGATGTATCGTTAGGTCGTTTAGTTGAAGCTTTTCTATTTTTTTGATGTAGGCACTTATTACTATAAACTTTCCTCTTATCACTGCTTTTACTGAATTTTTTCAGGCTTATTTTATGGCCTAGCATATGATCTATCCTTGAGAATGATCCATGAGCTAAGAAGAAGAATGTGTATTCTTCAGCTGTTGAATGAAATGTTCTGTAAGTATCTATTAGGTCCATTTGGTCTATAGTGCAGATTAAGTCCAATGTTTCTTTGTTGACCTTCTGGATGATATGTCCAATGCTGAAAGTGGTCTCCAGTGATTATTGTACTGGGGTCTATCTCTCTCTTTAGATCTGGTAATATTTATTTTATATATCTGGGTACTCCAGGGTTGGGTACATGTATATTTAGAATTGTTATCTCTTCTTGCTGAATTATAATTCATCATGATATAATGACCCTCTTTGTCTCTTTTTATGGTTTTCATCTTGAAATCTATTTTATCTGATAGAAATATTGCTACTCCTGCTCTTTTTTGGTTTCCATTTGCATGGAATATCTTTTTCCATCCCTTTATTTTCAGTCTATGTGTGTCTTTATAGGTGAAGTGGGTGTCTTGCAGGCAATGTATAGTTGGCTCTTGTTTTTTTATCCATTCAGCTGCTCTCTGTCTTTTGATTGGAAAATTTAGTCCATTGACATTCATTGTTATTATTGATAGGTAAGGACTTACTACTGCCATGTCGTTATTTGATTTCTGGTTGTTTCGTGGTCCTCTTTCTTCCTGTGTTCCTTTGTTAAAAATGATTTTCTCTGGTAGTGTGTTTTAATTTCTTTTTATTTTTTGTGTATCTGTTGTAGGTTTTTTGATTTGAGGTTACCATGAGGCTAGCAAAAAACATTTTATAAGTAATTATTTTAAACATATGATAACTCTGCTTACAAGCAAATAAACAAGCTAAGAGAAATCTAACAGAAATTCTACACTTTAATTCCATCCTCCCCTCTGCTTTTTAACATTTTGTTGTTTCCATCCACATCTTTTTATACTCTCTCTCAGAAAGTTGTTATAGTCATTTTTAATAGGTTTGTCTTTTAGTCTTCCTACTCAAGATATAAGTGGTTTATGTACTGCAATTACAGCATACTGTGTGTTTATGTACTTATGGTTACCAGTGAGTTGTATACTTTCAGATGATTCCTTATTGTTCATTAACGTCTTTTTCTTTCAGATTGAAGAACTCCTTTTAGCATTTCTTATAGGCCAAGTTTAGTGTTGATAAAATCCTTCCGCTTTTGTTTGTCTGGGAAAGTCTTTATTTCTCCTTCATATTTGAAGGATTTTTTTTTCTTGCAAGATATAATATTTTAGGGTTAAGGGTGTTTTTCTTCAATACTTTGAATATGTCATACCACTCTTTCCTGGTCCGTAAGGTTTCCACGAGAAGTTTGCTGCCAGATGTATCAGAGCTCCTTTATCTGTTGTTTTTTTCTTTTTTCTTTCTTCCCTTAAGACCTTTTCTTTATCCATGACCTTTGGGAGCTTGATTGTTAAATGCCTTGAGGTAGTCTGGTTGAGTTAAATCTGCTTGGTGTTCTGTGACCTTCTTGTACTTGAATATTGATATCTTTCTCTAGGTTTGGAAAATTCTCTGTTATTATTTCTTCGCAAAAACTTTCTATCCCAATCTCAGAAGATACTATTTAAGATAGCATAGTATAATGTATTAAGTACTTGTGCTTCAAAGTAATTTTTTTTTTTTTTTTTTTAGACAGAGTCAAACTCTTTTGCCCGGGCTAGAGTGAGTGCCGTGTCGTCAGCCTAGCTCACAGCAACCTCAAACTCCTGGGCTCAAGCGATCCTCCTGCCTCAGCCTCCCGAATAGCTGGGACTACAGGCATGCGCCACCATGCCCAGCTAATTTTTCTATATCTTTTTAGTTGTCCAATTAATTTATTTCTATTTTTAGTAGAGATGGGGTTTCGCTCTTGCTCAGGCTGGTTTCGAACTCCTGAGCTCAAACAATCTGCCCGCCTCGGCCTCCCAGAGAGCTAGGATTACAGGCGTGAGCCACCGCGCCCGGCCAAAGTAATTTTTAAAAATCTTGTCTCATTATGCAAATTTTTGAAACACTCTAATAAGATACACTACAATAAAATAGAATTTTTTCTTTTGTAGATTTGTCTGATGGATTTTTATTTAATAGAGTAGATTTATTTTGTAGCTACTGTGCACAAAATTAGTATAACAGTATTATTGTGTTGTCATACTGGTCAAAACAATTCTCTTAACATAAATATTCAACTATTTTAAATCCTATTCCTAGGACAGCTTGGAACAAATGTAAGCTTTTTGAAAACAAACAAGATTTCTCAGCCTGTTATGGAAATAGAAGAGGAGTCTACTGAAAAGATTCAACTTCTTAAAAGCAGTGGAACCTCTATCTTAAGTATTGACAGCTTAGAAGCAAATGGTAAGAAATATGAGGGATATGAGTTGATAAGTTATTACTTATTAATACAATGCTTATATTCAGAACTATAAAAATTAACTATCTTGGAGCCTCCTTTACTAAAGCATGTAAACAGATTTAATATCTTCCTAGAAGCTTAGAATTAACAACTCTAGAGAAGCCTAAACCTTACATATTTATTATAAATATGAATCTATATTTGGTGGATGAGAGACTATGTAAAGTATTTGTAAAAAATTTTTAAAGTTACTATATAATGTCAATAAATGCATTATTAAGATGAATTTTACCAAAATTCCATATGTTAATAACATATATTTGTGCTTTTCCATTTAGAACTAGCAGTTTCTGAGCTCAATCATAGTATTCTCGGATTGGGATTGGACACATTAGAAGAACAAGAGGAGAAAGAGCAATTTTTTGCCAGGCTTGAGAAAGGCTTGACATCTTCCATTGATTATTCAAGGTTAAATAAGGAATTGGATTCTAATGACTCCACATGTTTTAAAGCTTTACATAGGTAAAGTAAATACACTATAAACTCTTACATAATTTTTGTGTTTTCTGAATTTTTGGAATATTGGTACATGCATGGGCTTAAATAGATAAACAGTAGACAAGCAAAATTAAATCTTATTTTTTAACTCTATTCTCTGTTCATTCTTATAGTCAGGGTTTTTCTTATCTTTGAATAGAAAATGCTCATTTGTATTTTAGAGCTCAGTCTGCCTCCAGAATCTGAATTTCATACCTAAAATACTATTGAGACTAATAGTACATTGCCAGTAAGTCCTTAGTAGGAAAGTGATTTATTTATTTATTTATTTATTTTTTTTTTTTTTTTTGAGACAGAGTCTCACTCTCTTGCCCTGGGGCGAGTGCCGTGGCATCAGCCTAGCTCACAGCAACCTCAAACTCCTGGGCTCCAGCAATCCTACTGTCTCAGCCTCCCAAGTAGCTGGGACTACA
>CAUYSK010059164.1:0-22021 GCA_963575035.1 Avahi laniger | reverse complement strand
CAGCACCCCACACCGTATTCTTTCTTTACTTCACTTCCAGCGGATTGACCTGGCCGTTTGTTTTTAAGAAAATAAAGGCAATCAAACCTTGTCTTCACTATCCTTTCCCTCAAAAACCTATTTAGAGCTGCCAGGGGCAGAGTCAGGTTTTGTGGTGCCTAAGCATACACAACTGGGGAAGGGGACATTTAAAAAAAAAATGAATATCAAAAAAATCTTACTTTTACAATTTTTATAAAAACATACGACAATGCTAAATCATTGCCACAGTCGCTCCCAGGGGCCCTGGAAGGAGTGGAGGGAGAGGAGCTGAAGGTCAAGAGGTCAAGCAGTCTTTGACAGCCACACTCATTCTTCTCTCCTCCAGAAGTGGCAGTTGTAGTCCTCACGGTGGTCCCAGTCCTCTTCCTCCTCCTCCTCCTCCTCCTCCCACCCAAGGCCAATTCATCCTGCTAGGCCCCAGATCCTCCATGAAGTCTCTGATTTACTTTTCCCCCCTACTTCTTTATTGGATCGCTCACTTCAAGTTATAAATATGGTCCTTTCAACCTTAAAAACAAGTAAGCAATCATCCCTAACCAAGTCAACTCCCAAAGTCCTCCAGCCCCAAATTCCTTTCTGGTCACCCAATTGCTTTCTTTCCTTTCACAACAAGATTTTGGAAAAACCACTTTCCTCCCTCCCCGTTTCCCCTTTGTTTCTCAATTTATTGCACTCTTGCTTTGGCGCTCATAACTCTGCTGAAACTGCTTTGGCTAAAGTCACCAATGACTATTTTGTTCACTTTACGTTTATTAGTGATTTTGAAAAAAGCAGCCATTTGAATTAAAAAAGTAATTAATGGTTCCCATGGCAGCTCAAATAGTAAAAAATGCCTAAAACATAATTAAGTCTCCCCTACCCCCTTTAAGTAAGGGGGTACTTACTTCCTCTGACTGTCCACCTTTGACAACTTCATGTTTACTGCCCCTACATTTTGCTTTGTCCAACCAAACCCAAACCAGATATATGTGCAACCACGTAGGATTTCTCTCCCTTCCTCTTTCTCTTTTGTCTCTTTTTCTCTTCTCCCTCTCTCTCCCCTTCACTCCTTCTTTTCTTCTAAACAAAAATTCCATCACATTATATACACTATTCTGTAACTTGCTCTTCAACTAACAATATATCGTTGCTATATTTACAAGTCAATGCCTGTAAATCTATCTAACTATTTTTAACAGCCATATAGTATTCCACAATAAGGACGTAATATTGTTTGTTAAACTATTCCCTTATTGAAGGGCATTCAGGTTCTTTTGATTAGGTTGAACCATGAAAACTTCCATTTTTATAAGCTTGTTTTTGTTTTTTTTGTTTTCTATTATAATGTTACAATAAATATCCATGTATATGCATCTCTATAAACTTTTGTTTCTACAGATAAATTCCAAGAAGTAGGGTTCTAGTTAAAGGTGGGCAAATTTTACTCCCAGATTGCTTTCCTAAAAGGTTGGCATAATGTATGGTCCCACAAACGACCTTATGGAAAGTTATAAGTCACAATATCCTTTTTTCAGCACTTCTTGCAGCAAATTCTCCACAGCTGACATTGTATTTGTTGTTATTTTTATTTATTTTCTTTTTTTTTCGTGCACACAAGGCACGAGGAAAGCCCGGTATTTTTCATTATTGACCATACCTTCTCTAGGCGCACACTTTCAATCAGTTTTCCAGCTGCCTCTTTTTGGTCTCTTTCTCTAGCTTCTCTTCTTCTGTTTGCCCCTAGATATTGTATCCTATATGGTTTTACCCTGGCTCGGTTTTCTAATTAAGCTAAATGCTCTCCTTAGATATGTTCATGGTTTCAACTAGAATCTCAACCCTCAGCTCACCAGCCCAAAAGGTAACTTTACCTGGATTAGAAAAAAGGTTCCATTGTTTAAGATGTTTTACCACCATATTCCAGAAAACTGTGGTAGTAACTATTCAATAACTGTTCAGTATTTTACAATGTATCCTCTGGATTGTGTAGTATACAAGCTCCACCATTATCACCAATGGTTATGTTTTCCATTCTTCTCCTGAGTCCTAACTTCTATATCAGGATTGTCTACTAGGTATTTCCACCTGGATGTTTTACAGACACCTTCAATATAAAAAAGCCATTGTTTAACTTATCACCCACTTACTTTCTTAGTAAATGAGACTCCCATTGTACTCAGGTGGATAATTTAGAAACCTGGAAATCCATCTCTCTCTCAATTCCCATCTGATATGTTACCAAGTCCTACTGCTTTGATCTCATGTTCCTCCAATTTTTTAAATCTCGTTTCAATCCCCAGGGCTGCTGTCCTAACTATCCCTTTCATAGACTTCTCTACCATGTGCAAAATTCTTCAATGTCCACATTGTCAACAGACTAAAATTTAAACTTCTTAGCATGGCTTAAAAAATTCTTTATCTCCAACGTATCATTTTTCAGCTATGTATAATATCTCGATCCCCTACTTAGGTTATTAGCTTAAGGAGATTTAGGTTTTACCCAGTTTTCTATGATAAATAAGGACAGACATGGGTTTTGTGGGACTTGAAGTTTATACAAGCCTGTATAATACAATTATACAGAAAAAGTACAAAATTATCTTTATTTTGCAAAGAGGGTCATAGGAACACATTGTTAGGGCTCCTCCCCTGTCTTTGGAAGGGCCTGTGAAAGTGAGGGGTCTTGAAGGTTTATTTTCATTAGCTTCAGGACTAACTACCTATAACTACAAATCATCTTACAATACACATTTGGGCATGTATTTTTTTCCTTTCTCTTTCATTACTTTTGAAGGATTCTAAGTTACGCCGACACCTTTCACCTTGAAGGAGGTGAGAAAGGAAATGGTCATTTACAAGCACCTATAATTTCAAGTAGTTTATGTATCATTTAATCTAGTCCACACTACCAGCCTGAAGGAGGTATTAGCCCCTATTTTACAGATGAGGAAAACTGAGGTGCAGTGCATTTAAATATCTTGCCCAAGGTTGGTCACACATCTAACAACTGTGGGGTTTGGATCCTAACCCACATTTTCTTCCAAATCTCATGCTTTCCGTATTACTTCATGGTGTCTCCACAACCTCATTAGCTTCACAGCAATACAAGCTCCAGGCTATTGCTGAAAATTCTAGTCTCAGTTTTCTGTTTTGAGGAAGCCAGAACACAAAACTTGCAGAGTCCTGACCTGTTTCTTGGAAGAAGGTCATTTGAATTAATGGTGGCTAGACGCTCTCAGGTGAATTTAGGAGAAAGCAACTTGGCTGTTCCTGCTTGTATACTGCTTACAGACCTGCATTGCCTTTGGTTCAGGTGCATTTCTTGGAAGGAGCAGAGTGTCTGAAGTCACAGACCTAGGATGGGGTCAGATCCTGCTATTTCCTACTTGAGTGGCCTTGGGTAAGTCATTGAACCGCTCACATTCTCATTTTCCTCCTCTGCTCAATGAAGACAGGAAGTAACAAAACCTGCCTCACCCCAGGCAGTTTTGACTATCAAATCTGATAACGTGTGTGCAAGCACTAGTAAAACTCCAATGTCACTGAGATATCTGTAACACTGCGGTAGTAGCTCTACTTTCTTGCCCATCAGCCTCCAGATAAGGGCTTGTGACAGCTAGGCAGAATGCACCCCAGGGACCCCATCAGGGTTAATTTTTGGAATGCCTCTGCCTAGACTGAAGCCTGCCAGGTGATTTCAGGGGGCGTCTGGGCCATTACTCCTGAATGCCCAGTGCACTGGGAGCGGCAGAAGCTGTGCAAAGTCAGATTCTGGGAAATCCTTTCCTTCTCAAGCGTGCAAAACGTTCATTGTTATATGCAACTTGTAAAATCCTAACTACAGTTTTGTCCAACTGTCGTCCCTTTGCTCTGTCTTAGGTGCTGACGCATTTATCTTGGAATTTTATCTGCCAGTTTAGCAATCTTTAGTTCTCGTCGGGGTTAATTCTGGGGACAGTCTATTCTTCTGGGAAGCCAGGAGAAAATAAAAATCTGTCTTGAACGGGCGTTTGAACATCCTTCACCAGACGCAGGATTAAAAGTCGTGTCATCAGCATTAGTTTTTATTTTTCTTAATAAAAAAAGAAAAAAAGATGCTTAGACAATTTCCAATCTCGAAGACTGAGCTCATCACCGCTTAACGGCATCCGCCGCGGCGCCTGAAGCGCGAAGCTGCGGCTCAGCGGCTCCCGGCCCGCCGACCCCGGCCCCCGCGGCACCGGCGGGGACCGAGCTCTGCCGGCCCGGCCGGCGGCGACCGCACAAAGAGCCAGGCAGGGGGCGGCCCGGCCGAGCCGCAGAAAGTAGTCCCGACCACGCCGGCTCCAATGTTGTTAGACGTCGCCTCACGTCCTCCGCGGGGAGGGCCGCGGCGGCCGGCCCGGGAAAGAATCCCATTGGAATGCGCCGCCGGGAAGCCTTTTTTTCTTCAGCTCGCCTCTACCGGCCTGGCCCATCTCCCGGGGTCTCCACGCAGAGGTTATGCGCGCGGTCCCCGCCTTCTCTTCCTGACTGCACGGGAGGCAGCGCCGAGGGAGGGGGCTCGCCCGCGCGCAGGGACACGACCGCGACGGCGGCGACGGGCCGTATCCCTGCGCCGCATCCTTGCGCCGCTGCGCGAGAGGAAGAGGCTGAATGAGGAGCTGCGCGGGGGAAGCGGGGCGCCGGGGGAGGAGGCGGCGGCATGGAAGCAGACGCTGGCGTCGCGCGAGCCCGGGGCAGAGCGGCGCGCTAGAGAGGGCGGCGGCGGCGCGCGCGGAGCCTTGACGTGCTCCTTTCTTTCTTCTCTGTCTGGGAAGCTGGGAAGCATGAGCGTGCAGACCTGCCGCTGCGGCGGCCGCCCCGGCTCCTCGCCTCCCCCTCTTCTGGCCGCCCCTCGCCGGTGAGAGGAGAGAACGCGAGAAGGAAGATGGGGGCCGTCCTGAGAAGCCTCCTGGCCTGCAGTTTCTGTGTGCTCCTGAGAGGTAGGAAGAGTGTGTGTGTGTGTTGGGGGGGGGACAGGAAAGTTGGTGGGATTTGGGGGGAGGTGGCCTTGTTTTGTGTGTCTGGGGGAGGGGAGGGAGGGAAAAGGGGAAGAGGAACGAGGAGAGGCCTGGTCGTGGGGAAGGAGAGAGAGAAAGGGGCCCGGGAGCAGGGGCTGTGCTCACCGCCCGGCCACAATGCAGACCCTTGCCTCGCTTTGCAGACCTTATCTGGACACATCGGAGCCTCAGTCCGGGCTGCTGGTCCTTGTGAACCCGTGGCACCCCGTTCTTTCGGAATGACTGAGTGTCCGTGTGCCACTTTCTGTCTGGAGTCATCAGGGAAAAGGGGCTTTGTACGTATTTTGGCTTTTAAAATGTTTGAGCCCCAAGATGCTTTAACGTTGGCCTTCTCCCTCGGAGTCCCCCTTTTCCGGGTCTCCTAGGTGAACTTTTAAAGCCCTCTCCAAATTTTTCCAGGCTTTGTTACAACCAATAATTGGCTTCCGTTTGGGATGTAATGATCCTGGGTGAGAGCGCAGTTGGAAAGTGACTCTGGGGTTGTAGGTCGAGACTCTCAGCTTTGGGAATCTTCTGGGTTTCAGCCCATAATAAAATAGACACGTTGCCCTTGTAACCTCTGGTATTCAGGGCCTTCCCCTATTTTCGGAGTATGCAAGCGTACAGTTGGCACCAAGTGGGAAAGTCATCCTTGTGTGAAGGGTAGCCGGTCCTGGGACCTAAGTCACCTTTTGCCGTGGACCCCGTGGGGCTGCTTGGCACTTTGGTAAATAACATAGACTGTTCTGGATAATTTGCTCTGGGAATCGCTTAAATTCGATGGTCCTGTGATGTTTAGAATTGGACTGCAGAACTGACACATACGTTGTGACTTGTGTGACAGTTCACAAGGATTTTTGACTGGCCCACATGACTTTTGATAGCTCTTCTTAAACTTGTTAGTGTTGAACTTGAGTCTGATGCTGTTGAACATTTACCAGTAGAGGAATTTAAGCATTGCTTGATGCAGCGGCTTGTAGTTTTGGTTTTGTTGAAATTCTCACTGGTTTTCAGGTCAGTTCTTCTCAGTTGTGGGACCACTGGAGTCTCTGTAGATTTTTAGATATTTAACAAGCTAAACTTCTGTTAAGTCTGCCAAAACTTGTGAAGTTTACAGAAAACGATAATAACTAATGATCTTATGACAGGTGTGTCATTTCTGTGTGTACAGTATTATATATTTTGGATGAGAGTGACCTTTTTTTTTGAGGAGGAGGAATTTTTTAGTTACTCTGTAATCGTTATCATGTTTGCATGATATATGACTTATACTTAATAATTACGACTTACTGTGAGCATGTTCCAAACTATTTCCACATGTAAAACCCAGACAGATAGTGTTCATTTGATTTTCATGGCAGAGAATTTAATGCAGTGTTATGTGCTTGCTAGGTTTAATAGTATCTGTTTATTTTATAGTATGCACAATTGAAAGGGGTTTTGTTATACCTGTGAGAAACAATTATATTTGACATAAGAATAATGTACCTATTTCAAGACAGAAGGTTAATAGAGCTAACAAATAAGAGAACCACCTGATTGGTTAGAGACTTGGGGAAATCTAAATCTATAATTTGGGGTGCTTCTGATTACCCAGTTGTATTTCTTGTAGGGGAAGGGTGTGATGTAAATACTGTTTGTTTATTTTAACACTGGGATTGATTCCAGAGTTGGGTTTGTTCATTACTGGAGTTTAGAGAAGTTGCACTTGCAGTACTGTTTTGAAGTATGATATTATGTAACGAGACCTAGAAGAGGTAATAAATTGTCTCATTTCCACAAGCAAAGTTTTCAAAAGTGGAGCTCCCTTTTTAAATGCAGCAAAATAATGGTATAGGGTGGTCTTTGTATTTAGCAGTACTGTACTTAACAGTGAGTGCATATTGCTTGTACTAACAAGTGTCTTTTTTTGTTCATAATTTAGATTCTCTTCACTCTTCAATATTGTCATCCTCTGTTATACTAACGATACTTACTGAACCTTGGACTCCAAGGAGAAAAATGTTATTGATTTGTTGGTTTTAGATTTTTTTTCATGGAAGAGTTGGAGCTTTAACATTGGGTGTTTGGTTCTGTAAGAGTTTGGGAGAACATTTGTCCAGTAGCCCTGTTTAATCAATAGCTGAAAGCCAGAGAATGCTGTTATCAATAGTGCTGCATTGTTATCTCTGTCTTTGGGTGACAGGGTGTAATGGAAAGATTTGGGAGTTTCAACACCAAAATCTTGGGTTTAAAGCCCAAGCTTCACTATATTGTAACTATGGTTGTGCTCTGGTCAACTTCTGTGGATCTCAGTTTTTTTATTTTTTTGGAGACAGAGTCTTGCTCTGTTGGGTAGAGTACAGTGGTGTCATCATAGCTCACTGCAACCTCCAACTACTGGGTTCAAGTGATCTTCCTGCCTCTCGCGTAGCTGGGACTACAGGCACGTGCCACCAAGCCCAGTTAATTTTTTGTACAGACAGGGTTTCACTCTTGCTCAGGCTGGTCCTGAACTCCTGAGCTCAGGCGTTCCTCCCGCTTTGGCCTCCCAGAGTGTTAGGATTGCAGGTGTGAGCCATGCACCTGGCCTGGATCTCAGTTTCTTTACTTGTAAAATATGGGTAATGATACCTGTCTAATTTACAGAGTTATTGGGTGTATTGAATGAAGTGATGAATGTAAAGTGCTTTGCAAATACTATTTTTTGTTACAATTTTTGATTGTTTATGAACATATCCTCAAATGCTGGAGATTTGAGATTTAATTTTAAGAGCCATGAATTCTTAAAGGTGAAAGATATCTTGACCATTCGACTTTAACCACTTTATTTGCAAGTGGGAAAACTCAGATTCAGAGCTGTTATAACTTGATCAAGATTCTATAGCAAATTAATGGTAGAATGGAGATTTATTATTCATTTTTTAGCAAATATGTATGTAATACCTACTATATATAAGCCTCTGGTATGGTGGAGAGCAGAGCAGACATGTTCTCTGCTCTAATGGACCTCACAATTTAAATTGCCATTCTCACCACTCTCGTAGTTCCATTCAGGCACTAATGAGAAAAAATTATATCTGATTTTCTAGAGGAAATATTTTTTATGTGTATAAATTGGAATATCATGAGTATGTATAATCTGTGTAAATACCACATCTTAGCTTTTTTTTGAGAAGGCTTTTGTTATATGAAAATTCTTTGCTACTTTTTTGTTTTGCTTTGGTGGGATGGTGGTAAATACTGTCAGAATAAACACTAATGTTTCCCATCTTATATTTCTAATAAAACTTTTTACTTTAAAATCGTGTTATAAACTCTTGGGGAGGTAGAATGAATTTTGGAATGGGAATCAGAATTAGGTTATGGCTCTAAGTTTGCCGTTAGCTACCTGCATGACCTTGGGCAAGTCACTTAATCTCTGTACACTTTATTTGGAAATTCATAATTCATGGTAACATGTGAAGGGCCCTGAGAAGTCCTGAGGTAAAAGACCAGTTTTAGCTTTATTTAACACAATATTTCCCAAACTTGACAATTAATTTTTTCATAAATCCTTTTAACATTCTGTTGAACCTTTGTTCAAAGAACCACACTTGGAGAGAACCTAGACTAGATATTTTCTTTAAGTATTAGATTGATTCATGGGAATTGTTGCTATTTGGTGGCAATTTCATATAGTTCAATCTTGTATTTTTATCCCTACTTACTTACTTGGCCTTAGGTTTGCTTATATGGCTAGACAGTAATTTGGTTATGAAACTTTAAGGTTTTAGTTCATTGTTATCAGAAGGGCTAACTGATATCCCATGGTTCTGTTTTTCAGAGAATATTTTCCTTTGCTTTAATTAGAGGCTTTTCAATGTGTCAGATGGAACTACTGTGTCTTTATACATTCTTTGGCTATCAAAAGTGCCTTTTTGAATATCAAGGGAGATTCTCTGAAGGGATACATAACTGGAAAGTATTTTATGAGAACTTGTATTTTTGTTTGAATATTTTGAACATATTGGAAAAACAAGTAAGACAGGTTGTAGTGTTATTTAGGCCATGGTAAGTACTCTGAGAAAAATCCATTTTCATCATGGAAATTTTATCTAGAGCTTATATTTGGAGAAGATTATAAAGAAGGGTGCTATAGCAGAAAGGTATGGGCTTTGTTGTCAAACAGGCAAAGTTTGAATCTTCTGCCACTTAATGTAGCTTTGGACAAGTTACTTAGCCTTAATTTCCTCTCCTGTTAGATGGGGATAGCAACTTACAAGATTTTTCTGAGAAGTGATGAGATGGGAAGGGGTAATATAGTGCACAGTTAATAGTAGACATTGAATAAATGGTTGCCATTGTTAAGGTGGCCAAATTAAAAGAAATATTAATGCTCGGGAAAGACTGGTAAAACATTTTAAGTGTCTACTGTGTTCTAGGTACTGTTTTGGCAGTTGACAGTTTTAGGCTAGTGGTCTTTGAACTTTTTTTTGACTCTTCTGTGACTGAAATAAAAGCTCCATGAAGTACTTTTACTTCTGACATTTTCTATTTTGTTTTATGTAAAATAGAATGGGCACTACTGAATTTATTTTACCTTCTAAAGGGTTGTAACCATAACACTTTTTAGTGATGATTATTATTAAATAAGCTAGAGAACAGATAGTTCAGTTCATTGTGATACTTATTTACTTATTAAAGAATTAAGGATGGGCAAAATAATTTTATCAAAAATTTTCTAATTGAGAAATTGTATTACTTATTTATAATAACTAAAATTATTGAATTGGTGGACTTCTCCCAGTACAATCAATAGATGCTATACTGAGTTCCTGCATTACATGTTTCACTTTACAAAAAATAAACATACAAATGCATGTTTATCTTCTGTAAAATAAGCCTCATCTTAATGAATAAAACATTGCTCCATATGAATAACTTTGTTGTTTCAGCTCACTGCAACCTCAAACTCTGGCCTGGGCTTAAGCGACCGTCTTGCCTCAACATCCTGAGTAGCTAGGGTTACTGGTGTGCAACACCACGCCCAACTAATTTTTAAATTTTTTGTAGAGATGGGGTCTTGCTCTGTTGCCCAGGCTGGTCTCAAACTGCTGGCCTCAAGTGATCCTCTGGCCTTGGTCTCCCAGAGCCTTGGATTACAGACATGAGCCACTGCATCAGGTTCAATGTGAATAAATTTGAAATTTAGTCAAATACATGGACTAGGCAACCTAAGAACAAGTTATTTGCCCTTAAAATTATTTATCTTAGAATACAATTTCTCATGTACTGTATAGGAAATTGTCCATACAAGGAAAACACTGTTACTAGATAGTAGTAGCACATGTTTTTGTTTCTCAAGCTGTTTATGTTATTTGTAGCAGTAATTATTCTCATAAAAGAGTCAAGCTGTTCAGGCATGAGGCTAGAAAATATTAAAATGTGCTCGGACTCTGGTGAAAATTATTGATACTTTGTTGCTGTGATCCTGTTAGCTGTAATATAACTTGTTAGTTTTAGTTTCTGTGATACCTTGCTCAGAAGGACCATGTGTAAATGCTTGGATAGTTTGGAAATAATTTCAGGAGGATATTGGGGATGTGGAATGAAATATTGTTAGGCAAAAAACTGCATTTAGTTATGTAAGTTATAATTGACCCCCAGCCTAGAGTTATTGGTGAGGTTCTTAATAAAAAGGCAGAGGTGAATATGATCAGCAGTAGTCATTTTTTTTTTTTTCAGGAAAATAGTTACCCAAACATTGGAAAACTGTACCTATATCACATGTATGTTTGAACAGGAGACTGTTTTCTCTGGTGGCCTTATTCATTGTTTTAGCACACTAGACCCAAACCGCACCAAGTAAAGGATTATAGGAATCAAAGTCTTCCTCATTATTGGCTTGCTTTGTTGGGTGGTGTTATGTAAGTACTCTATAGTCATATATCCAGTTTAAAGATACTATATTTTGCAAACCTGAGAAAGCTGAGCACTGAACTTCATTAGCATGAACTCTTAGCTACACATTGTATGATCTTAATTTGTAACATTCTTGATTTATGCTAATGAAGAAATAGCCCTTAGGTGAAAGGTTTCTCGAGTATAGTTTTTTTCCCCTTTTTATACCACCGTGTGCCAGAGCTTTGCACATATTGGATGTTGTTAATTTTACATTTAAAGTAATATAAAAAGATGTGAGGTTTCATGACATTTATATAGTCTCATTTGCAGCTTCATTTTGTGTATTGTCTCAAATCATTTAGTAGACATACTTAAGTTATAAATTTTAACTATTATAAAGATTTCTTAGCACAGATTAGATATGTTAAACAGATTAGTCAGAAAAAAATCAGCATGTTTATGTCTAAGGTTGAATTTGAAGTGTGGATTGTATAATTTGTTTTCTGATTTCAGGATATAACTATTGCATTAATAACGTAATTCATATTCTCAAGTAATTTTTTGATTCAGTTTTGTGGAGATATAATTCACATACCACAAAAATCTCCATTTTAAAGAGTCTAAATTCCAGTTTTTAGTGTACTCACAAGATAACCATCACCACTGTCTAATTACAGAACATTTTCATCACCCTGCAAAAAAACCCTATGTATCTTAGCAGTCACTTCCCAATTCCTCCTTCCCCCGCCACTGGTAACCATGATTCTACTTTCTGCCTCTATGGATGTACCTATTCTGAATATTTCATATGAATGGAGTATAGGCCAATCATAGTGACTCATGCCTCTAATCCTTGCACTTTGGGAGGCCAAGACTGAAGGATTGCTTGAGGTTAGGAGTTTGAAACCATCCTGGGCAACATAGTGAGACCCTGTCTCTACAAAAAACAAAAAAAATTAACTGGAGCTTGGTGGCATATGCCTGTATTCCCAGCTACTTGGGAGGCTGAGGCAGGAGGATTGCTCGAGCCCAGGTGTTGGAGGTGCAGTGAGCTAGGATGACACCACTGTCCTCTAGCCCACACAACAGAGCAAGACCTTTCTCAAAAAAAAAAAAAAAAAAAGAATATAGTATGTGGCCTTTGTGTCTAGCTTCTTAGTATAATATTTTCAAGGTTCATCCATGTTGTGGCATGTATCATCAATATTCCATTCTTTTTTATGGGTGAATTGTATTGCATGGATATATGAAGTACTTTTGAATGAGTGTAGATTTGATTATTAGAATCTTTACCTTGAGAAATTATTTCTGAAATCTCAGCTTTTGAAGTTACTGAAATAGACATTAAAAAATATCTTAAGTTCCTGTTTTTCTGCTGTAGAAACACTCTGTAGTTCACCAGCATGTTTCTGAATAGCCCTGTTATGAGTATCCCTGTAACCTTTTTACCAAATTTATATCTAGAGTAATAAGATGGAAGGGTATTAGAAATTACCTGGTACAACTTTTCAATTTTATAAATTAGAAGGATGAATGACTAACCTAAGGCCAGATTGCTGGTACTCTGGATAATAATTTTGTATATAGTACTTTATGTATGTACTTAATTTTACCTAGACCTTATTATGGTTTTGAAAATGATACTAATCACTTTTGATAGAGGGGAAAAATGCTAATGTAATTCGGAGTTTGCAAGTAGGTGGTTTGTATAGTAGTGTACCATGAATGAAAACAAATCCAGACTTAGGTAAGGAGAGTTTATTTGAACAGGAGAAGATGCTTACTACAGGATCTGTAAGCATCTGAAAATAAAACAGAAAATGGCTTTTCTTTTATAGGGAGGGGTAAGCAAGGCTAGCAAGAACTTTGTGGGAGTATGGGCCAAGTGGGTAAGGGTGAGCAGATTGCATGATCAGGATGGTTTAACTGGAAAAAAATTTTTTTCTGCAGTCAGCCAATGGTCAGAATGAGGGAGGAAGTTGTTCAGTTGTTCATCTACTTGCTTAAGGCCAGTAGGGATAGGCCAAGGTTTCCGGGCTTGTGGGAGGAGAGAAGCCTGACTAAAGTTTGTTCAGGCTAAGTCAGTGGGTAAGTAATAGGCAATTGTGATGAGCACTTGTTGGTCTCCCTGTTGTTTAAAACAAAATCTGTGACCATTAGGGGTAGAACAAGAGTCTTTGTGAACTTGATCTCATTAGTTTTGGCCTGATTATTTTACATAGGTGTAGCAAGAATAGTAATTTACCATATAGGTCTTTAAGTTTGCTTTGCTGAAAGTTTTTTAAGGAATCTCAGATTGGACTTTAAAAAGCCTTTTGAGGCTAGGGAAGTAAGTCAAGAACTCGCCGTCAGGTTTCACCTGTAGTATCTATAGATTTGGGTGAATTCCTGTCTTCTCGAGATTCTCAAAATATTCTAGAGTGTCTGGGCCTGCCAGGAAGTGATCTTCCTTAATTTACCTGTAAGGTTGGGAACTGCATAAGCTAAGTGGATACCAGGCCAGTTTTCCTAAGAGGACTATAAGCATTGACTCAAAAAATCAGCTGTAGCTTCTTAAAAGTGTCTGGTCACATTTGATTAACACATTGACTGCCATGTGAGTTGTATTTAACTTAGGCTAGTTTAGAGCCTAAAAATGTGGATTGCAATGCATGTAACTCACACAGAAAACAATAAAAAATAACAAATTTGAAAGGATCGTTTTGTTTTAATAAAACACCATGGCCCCAGGGAAAATTTTTTTTTTCTAGTATGGCAGTCAGTATGTTAAATGAGCATCATTTTTAAATGCAGCATTCCAGTCAGAGCCTTGTTTCCATAACTAATGTTTCCAACTGGAAGGCAGACTCATGGAATCTATGCAAGTAGCTATATTGCCACGAAAATAAGAATACTCAATAGTTTGGAAAAAAGCATAAATGTTTTATTTTGGCTTACAAAAATATGGTCTGCTTAAATTGTTGTGACTTATAGATAGCTTAAGAGAAAAGCGAAAGGGGTTCCTTATATCCAGAAAATAGGACATTAAAGCATCAGCAATATTTTAAACAAAACCCATAATCATCCTTCGTCAGTTTATTGAGTCCTGTGTAATTAATTCTTGTTCTGCTGGATCTGTGTTAGTCGTCTAATGAACTCATCTGTTTTTCTGCTAGCTATTTGGAAATCCTGACTCAGTCCACTAGTGAAGTCTCAAAGTTAGTTAAGTGATGCCATCAGAAGCCTGTGCCTGGCATAGCCCTTTTCATTGAAGAGAAACATTCTGGCCTGTAGCTGATTTGCAGGTGCTTTCAGGGAGGCATCAGAGTAAAACAAAAAACTATCTGTGGATGTCAAAAGACTTAAAATGGTGGCGATTAAACTATTACTGATAATCTTAATAGTGAAATATCTGATGAGAATTTGTTACAGAAAATAATGCAGTTGACAAGGACGTTAGGTAGTTTTTTGTAGCATGTAAACCAAAGTCAAGTAAATCCAAAAAGTGTTAGATAGAATATCTTATAAGCATAACGATTAACCTTATTTTAAAGAACAGTGGATAGTACATGTTATTTATGAATATAGATGAACATAGTCTTAGCAGAGAAAAAGAATTAAGATATATAATAATCCTGAGACATAATGTGCCATGAGTATCTCAAGCATATATAGAGTGTATCAAGAATATATCAAGATTATCAAGCAAAAAGATTAGTCAGTGTGGAGTAGATTCTTAACATCTATATAATAAAATTCTGTAAGTAAGTGATGTGAATTCTCAATTGAGAACCACTGGCCTACCTAGAAAATACTGTATTCATATAAAGAAGTCAAATTGTGACCAGGTTAACATTGAGAAAAGAAAACCTCTGAAATTGTGACTGATGACACTAATACTGTTGTCTAATGTTAGGCATAGTGGCAGGACTCTGATCAATAGACATGAACAGTGAGGGCGTTGATGAATTTCTAGGAACTTCTTACCTTCCTATAACTTCTGAAATATTCATATTGATAACATTTTATCCATACAAACTTAACCCAGGAAGAGTAAGCATCTCTTTTGATTTGACAGTGTTTTCTGTGTAAATCATAACATTTAGCCAAATAAACAATTATTTTTAACATCTCTCTTTTACAAGGTGAAAGAATAAATTCTTTGTGATTTTTCTGAGGGTCACCTGGTAAATTTCAAAGACAGCTGTTGCGAGAGGCATTATTTAGGATTTGATTTCGAAAAGGCAGTATGTCAGATGTTGTCAGGAGGTTTGAACATTCGATGAAATAGTATCATGGGTCAGTGAGAAAAAGAGTACTTGACTGCATATTTAACCAAATGACAAAAGAAAAAAAAAATTTAAAGAAGTAAGTGTAGGATGTAACATGACGGTAAAGAATCTTAACTCTTTCAAAAGTGAGGATACTTTCTTAAATAATCAAGGACATGATACGGTCAGCAACACGCATAGGAAATTTTGGTAAGATACAGAATCTTTGCTTTCTGGGGAGATTATTCAGAAGGCAAAGAAAAACCTTTTATAACCTCTTTATTAAGAGTAGACTAATAACCTAAGAAAATTGGTCATTTTAACAGAGAAAACCAAAATCTAGTTTTGCATGAGTATAATATTTTATACTAAAGCACTTTTAAAAATCTTACAAATAAACCCATCAAATCTTAGCCAGCTTTGACCACGGCAGATAAAATTCCTTTTTCATGAACTTTTTATAACTTTCTATATCCATTCAGGTTTTGTCCTGCCTTTTCTTCTTTCTCATTTTGAAACAATTAGTCGTTTTATTTTAGGACAAAACCGTTTTCTTTTTTCTTATCAAAAAATATACTTGCATACCTTCCATATACAAAGTTATTCCTTTCTGTTACAATTTTTCTTAGTAGAGTATTGTTTACATGTAAGATTATAACTTCTTACAATTATAGTAACTGCTGTTTTACAGAGAAAACTATGAGATGGATAATTGTGAAACTGTCATACACCAGCATTTTATAGTAGACTAGCAGAGCTTATGTTATACATCTTTCAACTTTTTATAGCCATATACTTCCCAATAGTACAACTTCTCAATGAGATAAAAATGAATATGTTCAATAATAGACTCAAATGTATATAGCTTCTCAGTACCATAAAAATAAGAGGTAAAAAACTATGTAAACTTGAAATTATGCTTCAGTGTTCTGTTTTACTTAGAAATGATCTAATTTTTTAATGAATATCCATGAATTAATTTAGTATAAGTCTAAGGTTTTAAGTTACCAAAGATTTTGGAAAGTATCTTTAAGTTGGCTTATTACAAAACATAATTACTATTGAAGTAAAATTTGTCAGATTAATGATTCAATTCAATCAAATATAAATGCAGATGTAATGCTAGTTTATTTCATCAATAAACCTGTACAAGTTTAGGAAGAGTATAATCCAAGAGTAAAAATCTGTGTTTGTGTTATGCTTAATGCCAATAACTGAAAAGACATAGCTGTTTTTATTAAACCAATATTCAACTAGTCTCATTTGCTGGAGATTTACTCGAATTCATGTTAACTTGGATTCTTAAAACTTGGGTAAGTTTCTATAAAAACACTTTTGAAAGTATAAGAAGTTTAATTTCCTTAATTTCTGGAAATCTTAGGAATATTTAATGTATGTATCTTCAAGCCAATTAGAATAGAGCTCTTTTAAAGGTGTTTTATAATCTGATTAGGAACACCATCTGAAGGTAGGAAGATATACATACGTATATAACATACATATACAGACAGACACAAATAGAGAGCTTATACTTCACTTTAAAAGTTTGACTTCACTGGTAGTTTATGTAAAAGAACTGGCTCTTGTCCTTCCCTACCTTTACATTTTTATCAGGTTGTGTTCTGTGTGAATGAGGTAAGTTGAGGTTATCTGCTCAGTTAATATGAGGTCTGAAGTGTTCCCACCAATATTCGTGGAAGAGACCTTTAAGATTTCTTTTGCCCCAGTGTGTAATCATATGGAGACTGTGGACTGAATTTTGAGTGAGGGACTGAAGAGAGACCAAGTGGCTTACTGCTTCGGTCCCCAAACCCCGGACCACTGAGTGGTACCAGTCCATGGCCTGTTAGGAACCAGGCTGTACAGCAGGAGGTAAGTGGCAAGCAAGTGAAGCTTCATCTGTATTTACAGCCACTCCCCATCACTCACATCACAGCATAAGCTCCACCTCCTGTCAGATTCACAGTGGCATTAGATTCTTATAGGAGTGTGAACCCTTCTGTAAACTGCATGCCAGGGATTTAGGTTTTGTGCTTCTTATGAGAATCTAGTGCCTGATCTGAGTTGGAGTTGAGGTGGTGATGCTAGCACTGGGGATTGGCTGCAAATACAGATTATCATTAGCAGAGAGATTTGACTACAAGTAAATGTAATGTGCTTGAATCCTCCTGAACTCAGCACTCCCCCGCCATGGAACTCCCCGTCCATGGAAAAATTGTCTTCCATGAAACGGTCCCTGGTGCCAAAAAGGTGGGGGACCACTGTCTTACAGGGTGTTTCCAAAGCTCATCTGAGTGGGTAAAAGATCTATCCAGCCCCTTTCCAGCAGCACCCAGTCCCTGAGTCCCTTATGAATCCACTGTGGGGAATGGGGAGCCTAAAGCTCGCCTGACTGTAGGGGTTTGAGGGGTTGGAGTGGGAAGGGAAAGGTGTAACAGGGATGGCTGGGGGGTTGAGGAGGTGTAGGTGATGTCGGAGGGGGATAGGTCAAAGGATTCAAGGGAGCTGAAGGAAAGGTTGAAGGTGGTAAAAAGAAGGAAGGAAGAATGGGGAATGATGAGAAGGGAGAGACCTCAGGTGAGCCAGCTTAAGGAGATCTCAAGTTTCTCAGGAGAGCACTGAGGTTCTAAATTTTCTTTAGTAAAATTTTGCTGTTTTTGAAGATACTGAACTGTATAAGTGCCATAATGGCAAAGCATGTAGTCAGTGGGAGAAGAAAAGGGAGGGCATCTGATAGAGTGAAAGGCACCTATGGGATTAAATCATATATAAGAATTTAAAGGAGCTAGGAAGGAGTACTCCTTCGTGAGGAGCCAAGGAAATTCCCTTTTGTAACCCCCCCAGAGAAGTCGAGGAAAAACAAAAGAAATGTCACACAAGAGCAAGGAATGTTCCTGCTGAAAGGTCAGGGAGAGCCAAAGAAACAGTTTCTTTGCTTGAAACAATCAAAGTAACCCTTACTGTGTTGCAACAGACAAGATGTCTAGATCACTGCTTCAAGAGTTCTCAGGAAAGATCCCTGAATCTCTGAACAGGAGGGACACTTGAGTGACTCACGAAAGTGCTATTATCAAGGTGGAGATGGCACACGTTCCTAGCTGAAGTCTAGTCCCCAGCCAAGTCATGTCATGATACACGTGTCAAGTAAAAATAAAGATGGGGTTATGTAGGGAGAGACTTCATTTGAAGACTGTTGGAATAGAGAGAATGCTCTGACCACAAGATCTGCAGGTGTTTCAAAATCAAACACAAAAAGGCTTTTCTTTTATAGGTAGGGGTGAGCAGTGCCAGCAGGATCTTTGTGGGAGAGTGGGCAAGTGGGTGGGGGTAGCAGATGACAGGACCAGATGTTGTTTCCTGCTGTCAGTGGATCTCTGCATGAGTTGTTAAGAGAGGATGCTCTGCATCTGCTTGCTTAAGCTTAGGGCTAGCCTAAGTTCAAAAGGTTTGTGGGGAAGAGAGAAGCTTGATAAAACTTTGATCAGGCCAAGTCAATGGATAAGTAGGGGCGTTTGTGAGCTCTTGGTCAGTACTTCAAGTACCGTAAAATCCCTTTGGGTTTATGGCAAATATATTTTTAGGTCAGGTTCTAGAAGATTGCTTTTAAATATTGGTAAATATGTGTACCATATTACTGTGTTCCCCGAATAGTACTAGGTATTGATGATAAAATTAGTTATTAGATGTGGCTGCTGTTCCCAAAGGGCTAAGGTCCTAGTTGAGGTAGGAAGTATGCTTTAAGAAATGCTAACATTAAGTAAGTAGTAAAGACTGTAAGGGCTCAAAGAAGGAAAGTCGAGGCAATTAGAAAGATTCACTGAGCAGATAAGATTTGAATCTGGCCTTGAAGGACTTAGATTTGCTTGCTGGGAGGAAGGGAGAGAAGTTTGGAGTGGGCAGGAAAAGGAATACATGGTGGTGATGGAGCATGATATACTCTCAGTTTACATGTTAACAAGCTGTTTGTGTGATGCAGAGACTATAAAAAGATAAATTGAGAGTCCTCAATAGAAGTCATGTGGAGGACTGAGGTACCGAAGATTTACGGTTTAGGCCAGGGGAGTCAGAAAGCTTTTTCAGTTGGATAAAGTAAAAGTATTAGAAGTAGAAAAGGAAAGGGGGAGTTTTGAGACACTTACTGTTAGAATTGCTTAGGTCTAAGATCTTGAAGGTCTAGAGTAGGATAGTGGTTCTAAAAATGGAGACGAAGAGGCAGATTTAAAGACATGCTAAAGAAGAGTCAGCAAGACAGTAATTAGCATATTGGGGAAAAGGACAGAGTCAAAAATGGCTCCAAGGCATGCCTGTAAGATGAAAATTGTATCACTGATGAGGAATTGTTTTGTGGGGGAGAAGGTGATGAATTTAATTTAGTGGTAGGTAGAGACAGCCAATAAGAAGTGAGAGGGGCAGAACTGGAAAAGGTGTTTTGGAAATTAGCTGCATAGAGTTGCTCGTTGGCCAGATGAACTTGGGTAGTTTTCTATATGCTCTCATTTGAGGAACAACAGAGAGTCTTGGGATACCTACATATAGGAAGTGGAAGGTTTGAAACCAAAACGCAGGCACACAGGAATAATAGGTCGTACACTGTAAGGAGGACATTCTACATAGGTAGGGATATAGTCAACAACATTGAGTGTTGCAGAGTTCAAGAACAAGGACTGAGAAAAGGCTGTTGGATTTGGTTATAAAGACTTGGAGAAAGCATTTTCAATTGAGCGATGGGTAAGAAGTTAGACGAAAGGAGTTAATAGCTAATGAATGGTGGTATGAAGTGTAAACCAGTGTTAAAAGATTTTGCGGTTAGCAGACATATAATTATTCTCTTGGTGGTAGCAAGGTTAGGGTTATTAAAACAGAGTTTTTGGTAGTAGGAACCTGGCATGAGCCACTGAAGATACAAGAAATACAGAACAATTAATTGATAGAGCAAAGTTGTAGAGAGGAGGTAGGGAGACTGAACCAAAAATATTGCTTTAGCCTTAGAAAGAAGGAAGGGAAATTTGTCGTTTGCGATTGAGGACAAGGTAAGAGAGGTCAGGTGGAGATACAGAGAAATTTTTGAGAAGTATAAATTATGGTGTTGGGGTTGTATGACATTTACCTTGCTTCCTGCTTCACCGAGATTATTTTATTAATATAAGGTGATCTGAGAATGAAGTATTTAGGGCATGGAATTTGTCTTCAGGAAAACAGAAAAAGTTTAGAAAGGCTGCTGGAGAAATTTGCTAGGAATTTAATAGTGGAAAACAAGAATTCTTGAGCAGCGTGAGTGCTCTACTAAAGAGATGTGATGGTGGTTATTTGGGTTGTCTGAGTATTAGGAAGTTGGAACGTAAGCTCTCTAGAATGAAAGATATCGAAGGACAAGTGTGTGTGGATCCAGTGTATCTCTTTGGTAGGTAAAAACAGTGTTATAGATCACATTATAACTATCCCATATCCTAATTAATATATTGCTGAACAGATACTGGTGACAATATAGTAGAAAGTATTCAAGCATCAGAAGGATGCTTGGACGGGATGAACTCTGGGATTTCCTTTTAACAGTATGGTTTATGTACAATCCTTTAGAAATCCTCAGTTATAATCAGTACTGCTAACTTCAAAAAGATTAAATTGCCCCCTTCATTCTTTTTTTGGACTCAGAAGGCTTGTGACCAGAAAGGTTCTTTGGATTTTGTAGACCAAAAATATCCAATACACGTAAAAAAATGTTAATATTTGACTTGAAAGTCATGAAAGACATTTGGCTGCCATCTGATGTCTTACACAAATTTGATATACAAACAATTTTCCAAGGAGAGTGCTATAAAGAAGGTGCCCAATAAATATTAGATTATTATCACTCTTGGACTTCAATATTTTAAGTGCTTTGGAGCTATTTCTTAGCCCTATGCAGAACTTAGCATTGTATCGTTTATTAGTAGGGACCTTTTTTCTGATATTTATATTTGGCTTATAACATGAGAGTCTGATTATAAGATAATGCAGTGTAGTCTGTGGGGACTAATAAATCAGTGTGATGTGTGAAGGCCTGAAATGAGTGAAAAGTGAATCTGAGCCTGGGGTCAGTGGCTTGAGGTCAGGAGTTTGAGACCAGCCTGAGCAAGAGCAAGAGCAAGAGCTCTGTCACCCAAGCTATAGTGCAGTGGTGTGATCATAGCTCACTGTAGCCTTGAACTCCTGGGCTCAAGCGATTCTTCTGCTTCAGCCTCCCAAGTAGCTGGGACAGGTGCTTGCCATCCACCTGGCTAATTTTTTTACATTTTTAAATTTTTTGTGGAGATGAGGTCTTGGATTATGTTGCTCAGGCTCGTAATGGTTACTTTTAAATAATACTTGGGCTTGGTGTTGGATGAAAGAATTTTAGACCTTTAGTAAATGATTATGAAAGAAAATCATGTAGATTATTGCATCATAACTGTGGTCTTATTTTTGCTACCTCATTTGTGTTCCTTCTGGCCTCTAGATCTGCGCTAATACAACTGCTGGCCACATTTGTCTATTTAAATTTAAGAGGATTAAGATTATATAAAATTAAAAGTTTAATTCTTTAGTCACACTAGCCACATTTTTAAGTGCTCCATAGCCACATGGGACTGGTGATTACTGTGTTGTGCAGTGGAGAGGACATTTCCATCACCATAGAAAGTTCTGTAGGATAGCAGTGCTCTACATTTTTTTTTTTTTTTTTTTTTTTTAGACAGAGTCTCACTTTGTTGCCCTGGCTAGAGTGAGTGCCATGGCGTCAGCCTAGCTCACAGCAACCTCAGACTCCTGGGCTCAAGCGATCCTACTGCCTCAGCCTCCCGAGTAGCTGGGACTACAGGCATGCGCCACCATGCCCGGCTAATTTTT